>NHOP01001057.1:0-11900 GCA_018697155.1 Pyramimonas parkeae | reverse complement strand
GCGACACAGAATCTCTTCACGCACCGAGCTGGCTTCGACTGTACTGAGAGTGGGTTTAGGAAGTTAACCAAGGAGACCACAAGCATTCTGTCTATCGAAAACTTGGCAGAGATTTGAACTCTGCGCCTACGGCAAATTTGCAACTTCCGCTGCTTAGGTGCTCATTCCGTCCCAACAATCCGTTCCAACAGCCCGGTTCCACCCAGCACCAGATTGTCGTCATTGGTGCATAGCATGTTCTTGAGGCGGTACTTTGTTCAGTTGGTGTTCAGCAATGGCGCGGTTGGTTTCCCCTTCAAACAACAGCCCCAAAGCGTCCTCCTCGCTGCAATGGTCCACATCACAATCTTCGGGGCTCAACAAATGAGACTTCTCAAGAGGACGCTGCGAAAATCATTGCAGGCAAGACAAAAACTCTGGGAAACTGCGACGCTTGCTAGCAGTCGGCATAGACAGTGAGAGCACAGATATCAAGGATGCTTGTTGGAAGCAAGCGTGCTTGATATAAATTTTGAATAGGAAGATCAATGCTGACACACTACCCACATTCCTTGGAGATGCGGAATCCCATTCTCGTGGCAAACCAACAGTCTGAAATCATGAAAATCATGGACGTGCAAAGATACATAAGGCGGCCCGAGCGGTGGCGCGACGAGCCTGTTGACGATGTGGTTGGTGAGGCCCTTTACATGCACACCCCCCTTGGAGTCCTCCTGGACTGCGATATCCACCTGCGAGTACAACACAATTCACAACCCCACCAGTTGCTTTCTTTACCTCTCCAAGATAACATCCGAGAAGCTGTGTTTCCTGAGATTGGCAACAAACAGATAAATCACCGCGAAGAAGGCGAAACCTCAAAACAAAATTTATTAACAGGCAACCATGATTCAATTCGACAACGCCTAGAGTGCGGCGGGGACAAATCACGGATTGAATCGTCATTAGCGCAATTGGAGGGGTGCTTAATCCAAATAGTGGGTAAGGAATGCCTGGTGATCTATCCCACAAACAAAGAATGGACGCCATCTCACAGTGTGCTTCCTCTTAACAGAAGCAAATTACATCGATATCTGACAGGCAAATCCCGCCTGTCAGCGCGTAGCTGATTTTCGTAGGGACCATCACCGCGTCGGAAAATCACACAAAGCCAGGGAATATCAACTCAAAAGTCTGTGTGCATTGCCCAGTACAACCAAATGCAACCTCTTGGATTTTGCTCGGTGAAATGATGAAACAAAGTCTTCAAAGACTGGCTTTAGTAGTACCTTGGCGCCAGGTTCACTGAGGAGGTCGTAGAAGACTTCATTGTAGATCTCGCAGTAGGCGACGCGCACAGTGACTGCCATCTGAGGGCGTGCCTTGATCTGATTGAAAATATCCGAAATGCACCGCGGCACGATGCCCCTCTGCAAAAACAAGCAAGGGAGCAGCTGCTTCCTCATTCAGGCGAGGCAAAGCGTTGATGGAGAAAAAGCTCTAGAGTGCAGATTGCAAGGGGGTGGCGTTAGGCTGAAACAGAGGCTACATGAATTGGTTGAACTCTATGCAACAAGTTGCAGGTAATAAAACTGCTTGCGAGGTCTGAACAACAAGGTCAATGCCACAAACATCCGAGGATATCACTACCAAAACTAAAGTAACGGTGCTATCTCGTTGCACATTTCGTGAATCGAAAAACTACAAACGGATGTATATCATGATGCGAGGCTTGGGAACAGGGCACGGCCTATTTGCCAAGTCAAACCCCCCCCTGATTTATCATCCTGTGCGTGTTCTGGCGAGCCGCTGCGCTAGGTGAGCATGGTGCTACAGGCCTCTGAAGAAAGCGTGTAATTCTTTGCAGACTGGCTACACAGAGATGCTTGTGCTCTGGTCCAACTTCAGTGAACAGCTAAGACAAAAAATACTGATCTTCAACGCTATGAATACCCATGCCCGTGTCGCATCCAATTCGAGGGGGGGCGAAGGGGTGAAGGAAGCGATTTCCCCAAATGCCACTTGATTGGGGAGGGGCCAACAGCTGTGAAGTGCGACGCTGCACTTGCTCAGACTGTCTCTCTCACCAGTCCAGACCACACTTCACCGGAAACCACCAATACAGATTCTCACCTCCTGATGCCGTGGCGACTGATTAAGCGCACGGTATTATCACTCCCTCACTACTCGAAGGCGATCCGCGAGCCGGTACCGGCCCTGAGAAAATTCCGACAGCCAAGGCAGACGCCTCTCACACCAACACTGAACATGGAGGACGTGTTCTGAATCGAGCTGCTGCCCCACCGACTGGCACACTGGTTGTGGGCAGACTGTGCAGTTCGATCGAGTGACTGCCCCCGCAGGCTCGCTGGTGCACTGAGGCGCGTCACCTGCTGGAAGGAGCCCTGGGTGTATTTCCCGCCCGTCATGGTGTAGGTCTTGCCGGCGCCCGTCTGCCCGTAGGCCATGATGGTGGCGTTGTAGCCGTCCAGCACGCTCGCCACCGCGTCCCTAGCGCACGTCTGCGCGCAGATTGCAAACCCACCCACACAACTGCTCAACCCGTTTGCAGACTTCAAACACTGCCACCGGCAACGGCGTCCGCCAATCGGTCGCACGTTTTTGTGAGCAAAATCGAAAAGGGCGTGAGCAGCCACTGTCTGGACGTCTGGCTCGTGCGGGCGAAGTGTCCCAGGAATAGGATGTTGTACTCAGGGAGAGGAATAGGGATAGGTTGGATTGGCATGAGCTTCATGTCCGCATGAAGTCAAATTGTGATGACTCATGCTTGTCGTGTCAGCAGATCTGGCCACTGGTGCATCTTGTGTGCAAGTTTTGATGAAGGCGTACCAACACTGAGAGTGGACCTCCATTGGCTAGAGCCTCAAACTCTTGTTCGCATACATAATGCCGTACTGTTGAAATGGATTTCATGTGTCAGTCCACCTCGACAGTCTCTGTACGTGATTCGATAAGTGCTGGTCAATTTGTTTTGGGGCAAGCCTCAATTGCCTGACAAAGCGTGGAGAAAGCAGTGATGCTCTTGCAGAAGCAGGACACTAACCAGCCTGGTTTGTTTGTGATTGCAGTGTACATCCTGCTGACAAGCAGCAGGGTCCAATAGTCACTCAATTCACCTTAGATCCCCTCCTTGAATATTTTACCATGAAGGCGCATGTGCGTATTCCATTCTACAGTGCTGTTGCAAGAGCTGATTCCTGAGATTCCTTCGCTTTGTGCAATTGCAGTGTCAACTGAGAAAACGAGCCTTCAGTCTGCGAGTGCGAACTCGGTCGGGCACCGTTTCACCTCATTGAACAAGGTATCACTCGCCCACTAGTAGGTCTGATTCAATTCAACATTATGGCCTTTTAGACTTCGGAATACTGAGTAAAATGAAAAGCAGTGTCGAACAAGAGTGATCATTTTCCTTGATGGGTCAAGCATTCCAATTTCAGCTTTGTGCAGCTTCAATATGCTTCTGAGAGAGCGAGCAAACAGGTCATACCTCATATACGCCCTCTTGTCCCGTGTTGTGTAGCACTTGGTCGAATTGGAACTGAACACACAAACATCCAGCAAATTACATAAACAAGTTCTTTTTTGTAAGCATTTGGTGTCTACATTTAGAGTCGTTCGCCGTGTGAGGGGTACGTTTAGCAAAGGGCAATGAGTGGTATCAATCTACCACTTGTTTGTTCATCAACATCACTGACTTGGGACTGAAGACATCTGACGAGTGTAAAAGGTCATCCGAAACAAAAATTCCATCTGTGACCAGCTACCTGGAACTGCTCCTGCTGGTGGTTCACCACACCAAGTCCATCGCGCTTCCTTCCAGTCAAGACCACTCTCTGTAGCGAATTGTTGTCAACACAATCATGCACAAAACAGAAAGCCAAATTCAAAAACCCCATTAGAACTTTCATAAATGACAAGAATTTCAACATAATCATTGCTGCAATCAAATTTGTACCGTTCTAGTCTCAACATCTGCCACGAACCATTTATCTTTAGACAGTACAATTGTATAAACACCTGCAAAAACATCTACGAGCAAAACACTTTGCTCATCACTTCACCAACAACTGCACAGCCAAAAATTCACTCAAACGAGATAGTCACTTCTCCCTGTCCGAATCTTATGCTGGATTATCTCGATTTACAACTTTCTTGCCACCATTTCAGTATTTGTCGTAGAAGATGTTCCTGGTGCAATTGGTGTCTGCAATTTCTCCAAGCCACAACAATCTAACCAAAGGCATCATGTTTGCGGTTCAGTTATTAATATTGGAAACCGTACCGCTTTCGAAGCATGAGTTAGTGGTTTCGGGATTGTGTGCGTTGTATCAAACTTGTGCTACCTCAGTACACTCACTCTAGAGAGTAGTACCAAGAGGCCTGATATCACAAACGAGAGTTCTATTGTGCTCGCAGAAATATCAGTCACCTGCTTATCCGGAAGAATTTGAATCAGGTCGGTGGCAAAATTCGACGAGGGTCTAGGCCGCAGAACCACGCGGATAGCGCTCCGCACCATGCCGCACTTAGTTGTGAAACCGCTTGAGAACGAGCTTCGGGTGGATGCAGAAACGCTCTTCGGTAATTGCTTTAGGCAGCGCAGCGTTCCAGAAAAGAATCATTATAGGTGGAATCCCAATTCCGGAAAGTGCCAAAGATTAATACCACCAGCTTATCGACCCGGAAAATCTGAGCAAAGCAGAAAATCGAAGTGCCAGCGCAATTAACTGCCGATGTTAAAGCTCCCGGTCAATTATGTTGGATAATTCATGGCAACCTCAGGTCACTATTACATCGAATTCATCCTATCGGCGGTTCTAATTCACCAGGGCATTGACTTTTCACATTGATTTTCCTCACTAAAACACAATCCCAGTGTGAATGAATTTGAAATCGCGACATCGTCCGGTTGAGAACCTATGAACAACCACTTTCGATACCATCGGATGCTGACATCTCGTCAAACCTCGATTACGGATATGCTCCGATCGTGTAGAAACCTTTTGAACCATCAGTTTTCATGGTGATTGTTAAGGGTTTAGAACTAGCTCCAGGTGTTCGTCGACCGGTTGTCTGGCACCCATCGCAGAAACATATATACGCACCATGAGATGTGTCGATGAGAGTAACATTCTACACGGTGACCATGGTGATTGTCCAGGCGATCGGTAAAACCTGCCTCCAGTCGAAGATGACCCTCCATGGGCTTCGATATATCAAGGGCGATTGCGTTACTTTTCCATGCCGGGGCTTGAACCACTAGTAATCGTGACGATTGTTTAGCCAGAAGTAAAATCACCCGCTAATCGAAGATGACCCGCCAAGAGAAACATGGCCGTCGATAAATCGACATATATCATCGGCCGGGGCGGTACCTGTCATCTTGAATTTCCACGCGATTGGTCTCACCACTCGCTATTGAAAGATGACCCGCCGGGCCAGCCTGGTCTTTGATACACCATCGGCCGAGGCAATACCCATCCAGAGAATAGAACCACCGATTTTCATGGTGCCTGTACAGGCGATTTGTGCGATCACTCGCCAAACGAAGATGAGCCAGTCTGGCCTTCGATATATCATCTGCTGAGGCAGTAACGATTCATGAGGGGGCTCGAAATCGGGCCCAGGTGGTAGCGATCGCAGTAGGCCATCCGACATGGTACCTATTTATGGGCCGAACCTGTCTCGGAATTGAACCATGGCAATACGTGCCAAAATCAATCTTTGAACGACTAATGATCATGGTCACGGTCTTCACATGTGATGTGGTCATTCGCAAATCGAAGATGTAGCGCCACGCAAGTTTCGGTCAGTCAGTGATGGCAGTAAGTTAACCTTCAGAATCCTATCGGTCACCAACAAAAGGGTGCATCTCTAATTTCAACCCACTTGCACAGGCAGATCCCATTGAATATTTCATGCGTGCTGTTCTCGATCTAGTGTCCGATTTAGATCGCATTGACGTGTCATTGAAGGATCTTCGATTAACGAGAGATCCTACCAACCACCAGAACAACCACCCGAAAACTTGTAGTTCCGAAGTTTAAGTCATCTCGTTTACATGCATCAATCCACCGGCAGGCATCGCACCAGCACGCCGTACCGTTCTGCTTCCGCGCTAAGCATCAATCATCTCGGGAACACATGGTCAAACCCAAGCTCAACTCATGGGCCTGTGCCGCTTGTTGTATCGTCAACGTGCGCGTCGAGTAAGCCATATCGGAAAATTGACATAATAAAAATTGATGGATGTAAACTCATGGGTGTTTATACTCGCATTCCGGGAAGTACAACCCTTCAAGACGTTTCCCGTGCACGATGTTCCATCTTTGGATCCACGCGTCTATTGAGAAACGTTTTATCTGCAGGTTCGTCCACGAAGATGAGTCATCATCTTTGTGGATGATATGTCGGTATTATTTCGATTGAATCATTAGCAGTGGTTTTCAACATATATTTGAATTCGAGGTACCGCACTCAACTCGACGATTTTAGCATAGCTCTTTGGTTATATTTCGGAAGACTCATGCACTTGGGTTGTGCGCGTCGCGGGTCATCGACTGTACTCGGGGTGCGAAGCTCTGCTAGTCTATGTATAGCATCCAGCGCACCATCAGAACTATATGGCCTATGTCCTCTGCCTTCGGACTGCAAGATGTCAACAGGAAATTCGTTCATTGGGCATACTCACGGTGCGCTCTCCTAACACCGGTACTGCCGAACAGGTTTCAGTGCAATCCCACGATGTTCTAGTATTGCAGGAGAGTAAGTGAAATTCGCATTCGCATCCGATCGATATGTTCTAGGCCTGAGATTCGCAAAGCATAAGGCTTGTGACATGGTTCTCTCATGAAGAAAATGTGAAATTTGCGTATTTCGTTTTGTCATGTTGGCTGAATGACCAAGCACCTGATTGGATCAGTTTTGGTTTGAAAGATTTCTGCCTGGCATGGTTTCCTATTCATATTATACGAAACCTTCTGCTCCCCACTTTCTAATTGCACGAGTCTAATGAAAGGTGGACGTGGATAAAGCTTTATGCAAGTACATCATATGGATAAGCTTGTCTTGCTACTTGAGTTTTCCATTATTTTCATATTTTTTTCTCGGCTGTGCAGAATGTTTTCTCTCTTTTTTTATGCGATCGAATCATGTTCAGGGAATCATTCGAGGAAATGTGCTCTGCGTCAAGTTAAGTAGTAGGAACAGACAAATCAGCTGAACACCCACACAAGGCTGTCAATGATAGGTTGTCCCAGGGGCTTTGGTGTAGGCTTTCATTGGACCGGTGCTTGTAAATTCTAGCACAGATCACTAGTATCATTATCATCTCTGATGAAGTTTTTCTCTTTACAACACAAAACCGTTGTATGTATCCATACGTGATGGTTTTTCATGGTGCTCACATTTCTGACACCTGTGAATTGATGTTGGTCTATGCGGTATGTGAGCTGAATCAGCGCTCATCCCGTGAATCGTCCAGCAGACTCATAATGATTGGTTTTATAAATTCATCCATCAATTGATGGATCTGTTGAAACATTGTCAGGGTACGTTACCTTTGCATACATGTGTACTCATAGTGTAAGTGTACTCTCCTCTCTCGACATAACATATCTTAATATCAGTGTTCGCTCCAATGTTCCCTTTTGGAGAAGATAATGTCTTGTCAACAGATGTCTGCAATTGCGTTAATATTAGTCTGAACATTCAGGAAAAGGACAATCGTAACATTCTCTGAAGTAGCAATGTTACAATTCAATCTAGCACATGCTTTGTGTGGTTTGAATCTCAAATCGATACTCTGATCATGAGGCTGTACATGAGCAATGTGAAACTATTCATGACATGTAGATTTGGGCGAACTCTTCTCTGTTCATGTCAGCAGGTTGATTTGTAAATCGACAACCCAACAACCGGTCGATCAAGTCACTGATCAGTCTGCTGCCACTTACTTGCTTGAATTTTATGATTTATTACTTTCGTTGATACCGCAGGCACGCTTGGCTATTCCGCAGCCACGCTGGTGGAAGAAAGCCTTTGTGGCTCAACTTCAACAGATTCCTCCCCAATCGCTACCGGGAGAGCCATCGAATCCGTGAGTTTTGCGTGCTCAATTCAGAACGATAAGTGCTCAGAACCCTTCTGCCATGCACGCCTAATATCTGCAGATCCGGCTTCAAGTATGATGTTGAAGGTTGGCCGTGGTGACAGCGGGCGATATGCAACGTCCAACGCGCCGTCAATGCTGCGCGACGATACACAACGCTGGACGGTAAAACTCTTAGTATTACCGTTACGTGTTGCACAACCCTTTTCTGTACAAAGCTTATTGTTTGTCATGACAATTCTAAGTGTAGCGATAGTTCCGGAACACTGGCAAGCATGATACAGAATTGACAACTTAGTGAATTTATGCCGTACCTGGCATCTCAATCGCGCAGGAGTACCCATCAGCAGGCTGCAGCGCATTTGCGGCTGTGGACATGCCCTTGTTGATGGTGTCGTGTGCAGCGGCGTTGCTGCTGTTTGCCTGCCTCGCTTGTCTCGACCTGCACCAAGTGGTGCGTGGTGTCCCACATCCTATTCTGTCTTCGCGACGCGTCGGACTTGATAACGATGTACTAGACAAAATTTTTGATGTAAAGTGTCCGACCTACATGCAAAGCTTTGCGTGTCAACACTGCAGTTCACTCGCTCAAACCCCACAACATGGGAACCGTCAAGATGAGAGACAAACAGCTGGGTTCTCCCAAGTATCGTGTGTCCAGCACCCCCACTGTTTGAATCAAGGATTGAAGCGCCAATCTGCCATCAAAACAGCGATCATTGATCTACACTTCAGTCCTGATCTCTTTACGAAATGCTTGTGCCCTTGATGTGTGTGGTACTCGTATCATGCATGTTTTTTTTTGTGGATCGCTAGTTCAGGAATTGCTAGCCCTTTTGAGATGAATGCCCGTATAGCTAGAGCGTCCAACAAATGCGCAAACATCCCAACCAAGTTTGGCGGCTCGGACCATGTTCGATAAAAGTAGGTTGGCATGGAAACCCAACCCTGTATCCAGCTCATCAACTTCCTGTTGATTAGCTGGTCCCTGCGCAATTTAGTCCCTGTGCGTCTATTTGATGCTAGGGGTTGTTGTTTTGTTCTTTGATTTAAAAAGAATATCATGAACATGATAGTGCTACTGTGTTTCGAAATGAGATCCATGCTGGGAAATATCGATTCTGATTCAGTAGTTGGTGTCATCATGGATTCTGGATCCTGCTTGGCAAAAATTCTTGCTCTATTGCCAACATCATCAGTATTGGTGCAGCTTTACACAAGTATCCTATGCTTTCGAATAGGTATCCATGCAGCGTCAGTGTTTGGAGGGCTGAGCTCGCCGCGACAGTGATATGTTGGAACAACTGACTCTGCACCGAGATCAAGCAGACTATTGCCATCATGTGTACAAGAATGTCCGCCCGTGCCAGGTTAAGACAACGATCAGCATGTCATTTTCCCTTCCCGCATCTCTCCATTTCTTCAGGCGCGTTCTTGGTACCGTCGCCACGAGCTGGCGCATGCAAGCCATCCCTCCTTGCAACACCTCGATCTGGACGCCATGGCTCAGAAGCTTCATGCAGGCCTTAGCACGGCAGCGGCGCTTGCGTTGGCTTTTTTTGTTTGGCTGGTGCACGCTGTGCTGTACGACATCCCGGGCATGCAAGCAGGGGTGCTGCCAGCCATTTTCACGCTCTCCGCTACCTGTGCCTTCCAACTGGTATTGCGCTCCAGAGGTGCGGATCTTCGCGCAGGCAACGTGGAACACATTGAGTTGGTGTGAAGAGTAGTGTCCATGCGATACGTGTATGTATTGTTCGATTTTACATGTGAGTTTGTTGACCTCACATGTTGGCCTCGCTCGAGCCCGGTCTTGGAGCGATTACTTTGCCACAGTAGCATGTGAGCAAGAAGGTAGTTTGGGTGTACAGGATAAAGCACGTACACCGTGGGGACTTTGGATTTGATACTGCGGGGACTTTGGACCTGATCCTTTTGGGCGCATCTTTCTGCATCTATGTTTTGCACATGTAGATGTATTGAAGGCATGGTCACTGTTCCTTGCAGTGACGCAGCAATTTTATGGAATGCCATTGTATGATTAGTTGATGTGGCATCCCGCCCAGCTGGTATGTGTCATATGCCATTACATATATAAACGCATGCATACTCATTCCTGTCTCTGCGATGATATTAAGTGCATAGACTTCGAAAGTGAGCATGGGATGTCTCATCCGGAATGATTCACTCTGACAGATGGTGAATCCAACGTTGCCATCTGTATCTAGTGTCGATGGTTGACAAAGTCGCACAATGGATGTACTGGAACTTAGGAGGAACACCAATGCTTACATCAGAGTCTCAACAATGACTTCAAGTTGTGCCCTAGCATTCAAACACATGCACGTAAACAGAGCACGGATCCGACTTATGCACTTTGTCAGGGTGTCCAGCGGCTTTGAGATACTTCTAGTACATGGGACACGTGGTGCGGCAGTATCCTTTGCATGTGTCGAACCACTTTGATTCACCTTGATTGGGTTGGGTTGGGTGGTGTGCCAACAGTCATTCTGGTATTAGATGTGGCAGTAGTGGCAGGAGGATTGTGGACTGCACGTGCATTGCACAATCGACAGTCTAGCGGAAAAACGGTCCCCAGGCATATACCTTTAGTGAATAGCGCCCCATAGCATGTATAGCCACAGACATTTGCAAGCAAAACTTTAGTGAAATATGTGTTTGGGGCAATGTCAATTGCATACAAACATTTGGATAGTGCTGAGCGATTGGTTAAGTGTGAGGAGATAATGAATGACTGACCACCTTCGATATTGATCAACGTGCATTCGATTCATGAAAGAACTGCAGGAAGCTGAGATATCCTTCCAATTCAGAATGCATATACGAGCTGCATGTAAGGCGTATGTGATTCATGTCCAAGTAACTTAATTAAGGCGAATTTTGTTAAAAGTGAGTGACAGAGTTCATGCTGTATTGATTTGCTATAATCCATTGAATGATTACTCCACGGCAGCGTCAATTTCCACAGAATGTTTCGGACGTCTTGAGAAGATGATTGTCAAACTAAAAAATGCCTTCGATTTCTGGGCGTGTATCTGATGGATATAGCCATAATAGCCATTTACGCACTGACATTATATGTATATCCCCATATTTGTTTCTTGTGAAATATCACATGCTACTACAGATGCGACAAACACTGACAGTCTCTCTGCAATTGTAAGTGATATCTCCTCGCTTCGATATAGGAATTGACATACTTTGTATATGGCACATGCGCTCGTCTAGAGTCGTGATTGTGTTGATTTTGTATTGGATGCAGTGACATGCTTATTCCACTTCACCATCTCCTAGCTATGCATGTAGCTTCTGCTACTTCAGCAGCATATGATGTCCACCTGATGTGCACCTTGATCATCTTGGATATGCATGTTGAAGCATGTTTTGATTTGGCACAAGTTCAATCATCACGTCTCAGAAAAGGATAACCGGGTGCCCCGTGCCGCCAGTGCAAGGATATTGGTGACATTCAAGTGTGGCAATTTAGCGATAGCCTGATACCCATAATCATAACTATAGTGAATCCCAGCACCGCAAGTGACTGGTTCGGGGTCTCTGATCCCAAGCCTCAGCCATAGCCCCCACCTCTTGCCTGAGGTGACATATTCACAGGAGTTCACGAAGACTATAAGCTTGGGTACAACCAGCCCGCTTCAACTTTTTGTACTCATGTTCGCAGATAGGCAGAATGCTGCTCAGGTGTAATTGGAATATGCACAGGTGTGATAATTTATGTGTGGTGATGCCATCCTGAATGTGGAGGCGGGGT
>NHOP01001056.1:0-11908 GCA_018697155.1 Pyramimonas parkeae | reverse complement strand
GAAATCCGAGTATTGTATCAACACACAGATTGCGTGGTCCAAGTAGAACGTATCTCACCATCTGCAACCTGACAGTGCTGACCCGTGAAAATCCATATGAAACAAACTCCCAGTTTGTATTATAAACAGTCGGTTGCCGGCGCGTGAGATCTGCTTGTTGACGCGATATAGGATATTTTCAACGGTAGTATTCGATATGTATACATAAGTTAAGCCTGTCCTTTCTTGGTATTTGAATCATCAATATATTCCGTCTCAGTTGAAGAAACATCAACAACAGGTTGTTCGTGTGTGCACCAAACAATCGCGTCACCATTAACGATAACAACGTTACTAGATTATGGCTTCCCATCAACAAATCCCATGGCCCAAGCAGAGTCACAATATATGAGTAGGCTGGGCGCAGATCCGAAAGCTGGATCGCCACCAATCAATGTAAGCTTCGTGACACGGGCAGTGCATGTATACTTCAATATACACTGAGCTGACAGATGATGTGGACGTGCGTAGCAATTACAAACTTAAGCCAGATGCACCACATGCTGTAAAGCTTCAGGATGCGTGCCTTGCAATCCATAATTGAGAGCCAATCACTTGAAAAAAGAACTAAAAACCAGAGGCGTATCTTAGAACTTCCACAAATCAAAGAGAGTCACCATGGGTGTCAGGACACGTTTGTAGCTGTAGCCCATAATCGACAACTAGTTGCTGAGTTCGCCCTTCTTGGTCTCGGCACAGTACAGATTCAGTGATGATATTACTTATTTGCAGTAAGTTGGTAACTTCCCATAACAGTTTCGCGTTAAATCATTTTCAGAATCCGGATCGCCCCTGAAATATGACGGTCAGGCTTCAAAATATGCCGGAACAGAGTATGCGCAAGCACAGTCGTCCAAAATGATCAGAAAGTAGATCTGGGCACCGTCCTTGACTATAAGACGTAAGCAATAATAAGCCACAGAGCGATTCAAATCCGAATCCATAGCCATGAGTCTGGCATGCTGCAATGCATTTTATTCGACAGCTGCTTGCTTGCCTCAAGATTGGGACCTGTGAAGATTGGTAAAGAAATGGCCAGATGGATGTTCATAATTAGCAGGGGACCTTATCCACAGTTCATCTAGCAAATTTTACATCAAGTACAAATCAATACAGGTAAATCACATGCCGCATCATTACTTGATGCAAGTGCTTCGCAAACCACAGTTACGCCCCAACTATCCACCTGAAGGGATTCGCAAAAAATGAAGGGTTATCATTCCTACCTAAGACCAATTGGGTACATGTAGGCGTCAACAATTTCTTAAAGATCTACCGCATTATTCAGTCGCGATGTGCGAAAACTAACGGTCCAAGTCAATCGCAATAAAGAAAGGCGCGCGCGTCACTGGCATCTGTTGTAACTCGCTCACATCGCACAGCAATTTGACATCGAGAAGCTCGTCTGCACCTGACTCACCCTTGAAGTGCGCCGGCCACCTGATGAAGTACTGTGGCTCAGAGTACCACAACACAGTCGTATACATGTGCGAGAGTATAGAAGTATTGACCGCCCCCTAACTTTATAGTCAAAAACACGGATCAGGTATCGATCGGCATATCGTCAAGTCAAGCGACAGAATTCTCCAGTGATGTAACTCATACCCCTCTGATACAATCTACGCTCTAAGCAGCTGGACGCGAAAATTGCGTTCTTGCGCTCCCCTATGACAAACGAGATGCAGATGCATGCCCCCCGGGATACATACGCCCTTTGCGGCATTCGCTTGCGAAGCCAGCCAAATCTTTGCATAGCCTCCGGCAGGCTGCGGATCATTGTGATGAGGTGCAACTCCGGAGAATGTCGTTGTTTGACTCGACAATGCCGATCGAAACCTGATCAGCATTTTTCCTACAAGATGGGAGAAGGGCAATGCTTCTCTACTATCGTTCATGTGGACGACTACGCTGTGGTGTTCTTCGACCCAGAGTACTGCAACCGGCGGCTTGGGCATTTCAAGGTTGAGCCAGGTGAGATGATATTCTTGATGTCAAATTGCTGGTCGATGTGAGCAGTTTACTACAAATAAGAGCGACACTCGCGCTTTCCTTTATCGCGATTGACTAGGAAGGTTAGATACCGCAGTTGATAAAGGGTTCGCCGATTGTAAACCAGATCGGGCGCGCATGTGTACTCGTTTTGCCCCATGTAGGAATGATTACCCTTCATCTGTGGCCATTCCATTCAAGATTCTTGGGGCATTCCTGTGGATTGCGAAGCACTCGCACCCAATATTCAGGCAGCATGTTGCCCGTCTGCCCTAATTTCGTATTTGCTACAGGCCCGATCAATTTTTGGCTGCTCTGCATGATTTGGATTACCTGGATACCGTCGAAAATCATTGACTGATCTTCATGGGTGGCAGCGATGATTGCATGCGTGGTGCGACGCGCATGTTAATGAACGGTGACTTTGATTGAATCATGAACTGCACTGACCACAGATCGTACTCGTAAAATGTGGCGTTTCTGAATTGGGATCTCGTGGCATGGCATTCGCACAAGCAACCGGTGGTGAATGCATCATCTACTGAGGCACAGCACATCGCTGAGGGATGCCTGCAAGGACGTTTGTCATTGTATTACGTGTTGCGAGAATCTGTGCGGGCAGCAGTGCCCATCGTGATTTACATGGACAATCAAATGGCGATGTTCATGGCATCCATCCTAACGATGAACAAATGATCCAAGCATACTCATTTTCGACATGATATGACTAGGGACTACATTGTCAATAGAGTACTACGAATGGAATATGTGAATAGGTACAGGAACACGGCAGATGTATTGACCAAAGCACTCGACAAGATAAATCACGGCCAGTCATCTTGTCTCCCTTACACCATATTGAGCAGGCTGAACAAGCACGCAACATCGTGAAAACGCTATCAAGGTATAAAATCACCAAATGATGACATCGAGTAGCCACCAGACTTAAACGATGAGAGCCCCTGTTCATCATAATTGACAACTCAATGGTAGACCTGCATCTGACTGTGCTCATCAGGAACTGACTCGATCTCCATGATAAACAGTGCGGAAGCAATTGTTAAAATGATTATAGGCAGTGCCTTCCCCCCATTGGTGCGAGTCTATATACCTGCGTCTCAAAACTTGGAGAACACACATTTCGTGGAACGCAAAGATGAATCCACAATCAATGTATCAATTTGACCGCATATCCAGTACTACTTGTTGAGTGCAGTTGCACTTACGGACAAATCCACGCTTTTCGCATATTTCGGCCAATGCACTGACGCATTTGGCTTCTCTTCACCGATCTCACGATTCAAATGAATCGACCAAATAAACAAGCAAATTTTCATGCTCATTATACATGTCGTAGCCTATTGGAGCTATGTCGCTATACTGTGTTGGTTCTATGTACACACCCTTTGTGAAGACGATACTTATGTGCCAGTACATGCTTTTGACGAAGTGGCAAAACCATGGTACACAACATCTGCATCTTCGATAGGATTGACCCAAATATTTCGACATGTTCATCGGAAGGGATCTGGCTGCAGAATGGCCCCCACTTGTGAAAGTATGTTGGGAAGCACGAATAGAAGGAAGTAGACTGTATAGCCCACGCCAAATGTAACAAGAAACACAGAACTAAGCACAGTGGTGATGATGATGGTTTCCACCTGCTCACGTGACACGCCGTTCATGCTGTCGCTGACCTGAGCAACATACCCCGAGAGAACAATCACTTTATTGATTTCACAGCAATCCTAGATGAATTAGCCTACTGTCAAGGAGAGTCATACAGCAGGAATCAAATATCCTGGCTTCGTCGCTGCCCCCACACATAGTACTTGTGTGTGTATATCACTTAGCGTGATAGTGTACAAGTACTCAGGTGGGATGGCACATCGGTACAACTAACACAACGCTGACATTTCAGCATCACCATGCTTGCTTTGAATAACCCACTTTCGTGTGATGGTCACAAAGGTTCACTCTGTGCACATATTCAACTCATGTTCAAGTTAGGGCTAGAGCTCAAAAACAAATAAAGAAACAAACAAACAAACAAACTTTTGAACCACATGTACATCGTGCGATTGAATCAGTGGGTATAACCCACCAGCCACGGGCGCTACCTCCACAGCTAGCATGTGCCGAGGCAGAGGTCCCGCTAGAGTACCAACGAGGTTTTGACGAGCTGCCGTTACCAGAGTACGAATTTGGCGCAATCCTAGCCAGTATCCGTGAACGAAAACAGCCGTGCGAACTCACGTCGCTACGATCGGGAACTAGAACTCTATTCTTTGCGGAGCATTGAGGTCTTGAGGGGCTTTTTAAGTATCCAGACATGACGTACTACACAGGGTTGCCACACACAGGGCTCATACACGGGGCGAATCTCATACACACCTCTGAGTTCAACAAGTACTCGTAAATGCAGTGCATGGCCATCTTGTACTGCCAAACCAGGCTGTTTGTTGAAGGTGGGGGAGTTGTAGATAGGTAGTCGTACAACGCTTGGAACACCTACCAAGGCACATGCGATTGTGTTCTATAACGTAAACGAGGTTGTCGCGGGTGGCAGAAGGTGGAAAATATTCGTGAGAAACCTACTGCAAACGTATTATGTCTGCTGGTACCATCAATCACTCTGTGTGATGGGGGTCAGTTTCATCAAACGGGCAAAGGCAGGCATGATTGAACCAGTGGATGCACTTTAGTAGTGGGTGTAAAAGATATCAGTGGTGCATGGGAATAAGTGGGACCTACAAACCAGGAAATAAACAACCAGCAAAATCAAAAAGATGAGTGAAATCCAACGGCGGTCGTGAACATGGAAGCTGCACACGAACCCACTACTGAGCAGACAAGTAAGCAAGCCGTTGATGGCAGTTGACAGATGCTGGAGGTGCTCGTTCAGCTCTATCTTGTTGATGGCAGAGACGCACCATTGTTAGACGGTCGCTGTCACCAAGGTCGTCAAAGACGTCTTTTGAGAACTGTGGGTCGTAGTCGAACCGCTCCTCGTGAAAACAGATGAGGCCGTCTGCGTTCAAACGGATGGTTGTGGAGCCCCACAACTCGCGCATTGGCAGCTCTATCTGCTCCTTCGCTTGTTGTGCAGCCTGCAGTCCAACATCCCAGCACCTCAGCACCATGTTACGGATGGCTACACCCTAGACATTTGACAGGAAACAATATTTGCGATGGTCTCCCTCGAAAAAAAACCAAGCAGTCCCTACCACCGGCCCGATGATGCCCATTGCCCTCCCAAGCTGCAAAGAGCTCGTAACTTTCCATAAAGAGCTCTAGGATCAAGGTTGTAGGGTTCGTTGCACTATGCACCCATTCCGCCAAACCTGTGTAAATGTACATTGCTCCCTCCACAAACTGATGGTTGAGTCCTTGTTCCGACAATCATGTCTTCTCAGGTCATTTCACTTCCAGCTTATTGGGTAAACTGCATTGCTGAATCTAGATTCCGCGACGCGTTTGCATGAATAACTGTGCAAGCAGCAAACTCAAACCATCATACAGTGCCCTGCCCGCAGGGGAATTGCAATATCACTGCAAATACGTCCTATGGGATCCGAACTCAGGACTCAAACCTTTGACCTGTACAATCCGGTGCAAACCAATGTGTCGTCATCCTGCATTCATCTGGAAATCGTTGTGTGGGTCCTGGATACAGAACAGGTTCCTGTTGGTATGCTTGTTTGATGAGGAAGTCGTTATTAGGATGGATAGGAGTGCATGTTTGCATCCTCATATGTACGTGCCATCGTGAAAAAGCAAGGACATGTGTGTGGCTTTCTTGCTCAAGGGCGAGTAATTCTTGACTGCTATCTTAAATGCTAAAAAAATTGAATGACGCATGCACAATCACTGTGCATTTGTGCATTTCTGCGCTGTGAGTGAAATCTGTACAAGGCCATCCGACACTGGATGTTCTTGTCTGTTTCCGATCACCCACTCCATGCTCTCCAGGCTCTCATTCCAACACTTTTCTTTGCAGCCAGCCAAGACTCAACGAAAGCACTTGATTTCAACCCATCAGTGGTGGGGTCAGCAACGCTGTGTGTTTGCGTCGTTTGGAGGTTCCCTCATTCTTGCGTATTGAGCAGGACATGACCCTCACCCAATAGCTGGGGAGCCATGTCGACAGCATTACACGTTAAATTACACCCCTGTACAAGATGACCCTCAAAACCCATGTATCATCTCAGCAACCACCCAGCACTGTACCTAACGAGATGATGTCCTCCTCTAGATAGTAGAGGCGAAACTCTGAGGAGATCCCATCGGAAAAAGTGTGGTGATCTTTGTACATCCATGCGAAACTAACCTGTTGTGGTCTCATCTACAATTGGATACCTGTGTGCAGTGTAACATAGTCTATATACATTTCCGCCCAGCAGATAAACGTCATGTCCCTTCATCTGAGGAGCATATGCCATACATGAAGAGATGCAGCTGTCATGGCGACCAAAGTAAGGCAGAAAATGTATCATTCTGGGAGGTGATCCCTACTAATTTGATGGGAAGCCATGGTAACTAAGGAACACACATAACAACACATCTTCACACAGAAATACAGTTATGTGTGTAGCAATCAAACGAACAATCAAATGACATCGAAATCGAGAACGTCAAGAAAAAAAAACAAGGAGACGTGTATAGTGATCTTTATCGGAGCCTGGCAATGTATGGATATCGAAAGACACGAGCAACCTACAGTATACCATTTATAACAAAACAGATGTTGGGATGTAAGCTCTTGTCGTCGACCGTTCTCTGAGACTTGCTTTATATTGAAGCGTCCAAGCGCATCGGCCAGCGTTGTTTTCAAAACGTATCCCAGTTTCAGGATACAAGTAAAGAAAGCCACAGAGAAGAGGACGCATCTGAGTCAAAAACTTTCACATGTGACTGGAATAGCACTGACCGTGCTTGAGCTGTTCGATGCACACATGTGTTGTAAACCCACGTCGGGCGGCTTAGTTTGTAGGCGACGACTGTATGATTGGGGAAACCCGATTTCCAGCCCCAACATGGGTAGTCACTGCCTTGCCCGATGACTTCTCAAAAGGCCATGCTGGCTGGCGGGTCATCTCCAATTAGCGAGTGATCACATTTAACGCCCAACTAAGCATAATGAAAACTGTTTTTTCAAAAGCTGTACACGCCTTTCGATTAAGGCGGCTCAATCCATTTTCGAATGTTCAACCGGCTTGTTGGTGACAGGCGCGCGTGATCCAGATCCCGCAAAGAGGACACAGGAATCATGATTCTTCCTCAAACGCGTATTCGATCGGTTCCGTGCAAGAGCAGCAAGCAGGGTCCTCGGGCGCACTTTCAGTTGCTGATGCAAGGATTCTTCAGAAGGCCCTGTCACCGCCGGTTCAGTCATTTGATTAGCTGCTTGAGGGAACACAGCAGGCAAGTCTGAGGGGATGGGGGGTGGAGCAGCTCCGTTTGCGACGCTTGCTTGCCAGTTGTCCATCATCTTCTTTGCGATCACCAGCTGTTTTTGTGCCTCGAGGACGCTCTTCTCCACGGCGTCAACCTCCGCTCCGCGACTCTAAGCCGGCCAACGCAGAAAATATCTTGTATACAAAGAAAAGCCAGACGCAGCGACATGCGCGCACGATATTGCTGGATTCCTATGGAGTTGGTCCAAGACCAAATTTACGAAGGTGGGACTGGGACGCTACAAGCGATGCTTGTAGGTGCCCGTCATTGCTTTTTTGTCTTGACACTGGTATTGCAGTGGCAGGATAGTTCGTTGAAGTTTTACTGGAGTCCAACAGACGCGTGCGTGGCGGACATGCACTGCTCCTTGTCTAGAAAATCTCAGAGGTAGTCCAAGCATGCCTATTTTTGGGGTCAGCGCTCACCTAACTGCAAATTATGTAGCAACTTCTGTACACCATTAAGAGCTCACGCTAGGCCCTGTGGAACTCAATGAGTGTATGTGATGTACCACCTCATAACCAATAGGCATCTACGCCTACATGCGCCTAATTCGGCTTCCCAATTACTCAGAGGGAGTGTGCCCAAACCAACAGAACTGTCTTGTGCGAGGTTAGAGTGAGGAGCTTTACAAAGCACAAAAAACAAATACACAAGGCCATGCCTTGCTGCTTAAAATTCAATAGCATCCACACTGTGCGATGCACACACCCACATGCCGGTTCGCAATTTCCATGGGATGCGCACCTTGAGCAGCTCCAACTGTTCGCTTGCCATCACCAGTTCATTCATTAATGTCACGAACCTCATGTTGTACGCTTCCTGGAAGGTTGGCAATCTACCGAAGCCTTGATTCAGTAGTGGGATCCAACCAGCGTGCAAAAGCTGTATCTAGCAGATACTCTGGGTCCTGGGCTGCTATTGCCAGATAAATCGAAGATTCACATTTCAAAGACACCATATTGGCACATAGGATAAGGCGTTGCAATCCTGAGCCAAAGAAGCTTGACAAGAAAGTCACAGGTAGCAACACGCTTTTGCGACAGAAGCACATGTTCAGATGAAAACCGCGCACCGCGAAGCTGGTCCAGGAAGTAAAGCTGTTGCCAACACCCGGCACAACCCCCCGCCGAGTCAGCAAACAAATTCCAAGCTCTTCAAGGTTGCGTTGCCTCAGCAAAGTATACGCGAGCAAGAACTTGAAATTTCAGAAAAGGACATACTGTTAAAGCATCGAATCTTTGAACAACCCTGCAGTACTGGATTCCACAAAACCACACACAGCGTCTCATATGTACATGCGCTAAAGGGCTGTGGGCCCTCTACAATTTTGACTGGGCGTACTATCGAATGTGGATGTTGAAGCGTGCCTGTACAAGGAAGCAGGTGCCTGTACACAGGGTCTCAAAAATCTATACAACGCAAGTGGAGGTGGGTGACAATGACGCACTTGGTTTCGGAATATGCCTTGTCCACCTCAGCAGATAAATACGCTAGGCGCTCGGCGGGCTGCTTCTGCTCCTCTTCCAATTGCTGCAACTCTGCATAACTGCAGAAAATACAAAACAATAGGGAGGAACAGAAGGAGAGAATTTCAGTTGAAGGCACCAATTTGGGAAGCGAAAGCCCAACACAGAGAAGGCTGCTTATGCTAGCGTGTACATCTAGAGTGAGCGGTGCAAGCGACGCAGCAATGCGACGGTACAAACTGTTTGCTTGAAGTATTGAATAACAACTAGGAAAAAATAATAAAAAACAGCATTGATGGCTTGGAGTGTTCACAGTCGTAGCAGGAGAAACAGGAAGATGGCCCAGCTGGAAGAGTAATACTGACCCTTCTTAAACAAGAGCAGATTTCAATATCAGTGTATGGGGCAATCGAGTGTTCCTTTGTTGTTCAATTTGGGGTAAACCATGATTCAGGTAAAAATTAAGTCTTCTTGAAAATTCTCATTTGTTTTTGAGCAGAGGAAAATCCATCTGAGAACATTTTCGAGTGACACCCGCATGCAAGCGGCCATCCAAATTGCTTCATGCAATGTATCACACTCTTGTTTGTTCAAGAAGTGAAGCTAAAAGACTCTGGATAAAAAGTTCAGTTAACTCCAAATCAGGCCCGTCCTGAGGCATTCAAGCACAGGTGTTTAACGTTCCCAATTTGGACAACTCGTCATTTATTCAAGACTGAGAAGCAGGGCCTTTTTGTGCACTTACAAGTCTCCAATCATCGGCAGCACACACCAGCGCATCTGCAAGCACATTGTCCGTCCATCAAAGAACGCTGAGAATTGCTTTGCTGGATGCGTGGCGGAGCCACTGTTGAGAGTTCGAAGATATCTTGATGGCCTACAATGATGGGAGTCCCAAGATTCGAGTGTGTTTACACCTCCATGAAAGTAACAACTCCATGAAAGATCTGCCTTCAGCGCGATGACGGATGAGGGTACAAGAGTGCCATATGGACACATTCTCGAGCCAAAATATGTGCAAAGGTTGATTAGCAGCTACGTATTACAATATACAGGAGGCATTGCAATGTGTGTATTGCAATATCCAGGAGATGAGCTGCCTAGAACCTTCTGTTGATCGTGGCAAATCAGGCACTGTGTGCAGTGTTGACAAATTGTACGAACTGTTGTGCCTGAATCTGCCCTTAAAAGATCCTACACCATCTACAATGTCAGCCATGTTGCACAGAAGAAGCTGACATAGGCATATCGAAGAAAATACAGTTGATCTCGCGCAAGAATATATGCGACAACACGACACTAAGTTTCCAGGCTTGCACCAGAATTCGGATGGCATGGTCTGCTGGATATCATCAGAACTTGACCATGGCACCGACGCCTATGAAGCATATACCACAGATTTGATCGTGAACAAAGACGGACGGAGGAGTACAGACAAAACACAGAAGTTTGACTTACATAGGGAACCAATGTTTCCCATGAAGTGTGATGCATTTTGTACGTATGCATGAAGACATCAACCCCACCTATGGGGCGGGAGGCTATGGTACCTGGGTCACACTCTGATTTCTAGCATTCCACAAGATACCCTCACTCCCAGAAAAGCCTCCCTGGTTGGACACATACATCGCGTACAGTGCACAAGAGCGCATCGATGCATCCCCATACATCCCCATACAGAGCCTGATGATCTTTGAACAAACAGAAGAAACACACTTGTTGTCATCTCAAAGCACGACGAATCAATTAGAGTGTTCCTATATGGTGCAAAGGAGTGTGAACCCTGCCCAAACTGTGGCACATCATAATCTTGGCGCTCACTTGAAGCCCACAATAAAACGACGAGAAATCAATATTCCAAGACACATATACATATTGAGAAAATGGAGGATATTCACCCATTTCGTTTTACACGCATGCCGTATGCCGCAAGTCGAGAGCACAAACAGCAACATTTCACAAGCACCCTGCAAAGACAAGCACCTGCTCCACCCTTGTACAACCGGCCAACTCATCCACCCGATCTGGCATCATGAGAACCCCCAGACTGACACATCCTGTAAGCGTGATGGAACCATAGAACACACCACTATAGCGGCTTGTTGCTTCTGCGAACGGCACCAGGCAAGCTACATTTGCTGATCATTGCAAGTAGTCTCATCTGCCACTAGTGATCTCTCATGATCTTCAAAAACATTGTGCAGGTTTCATACTTCAACCACTGGGATTAAGAATCTTAACGCGGTTTCACGCAGAAGCAACATTCTCGCTCTCCTTACAGTTTCGGGGGACACGCTATCCCAGCACCCCAAAGTCTCAGGTCGTGGCACACCGCAGCGGTGGCATGGGACGACATCGCGATGGAATCTTCAGAGATGTGTTGGAATGAGAATGATAAGTATCACAAATTCAAAAAACAAGGTTGTCAAAGTGTGACCGCACAAGTTATCATCCACGCCACTGCGGGCTCACATTCTTGGAAACATTTGTGCACAAAATTTCAGAGGTGCATCAACAAGTATATATTTGGTGCCAACATGCCTGCCATTTCCACAAATCACCGGGCAACTCCAAGGTGGATGGCCACATACTTGCTCCTTGAGCCCAACGATATGTGTTGTTCTTGACGCATAGATCTTAAAAGTTATCCAGCGTACCGACGGAACCCTGCGAAAAGCGGCAGACATGGCTCCCAGCCCTTTGGGAAAGGGCCACGTCCCAATATGCATACACGCGCTGTACATAGTTTTCCAAGTATGTTTCCATGCAAGGGACAACCAACGGCTAGAGTCCCAACCCCAGACAACTCCACCCCAGCGCCAGCGCCGCGCAGGTCAAGGTGCCACTTGATCAGGTTCAGTCTTGCAGAGTTGTGCGGAAAAGTGGAGAGCGCAGTAGAGGAGGGCTCATCCAGCAGAGAGGCATGTGTGTGTGTGTGTGGGGAAGGGGGGGGG
>NHOP01001055.1:0-11907 GCA_018697155.1 Pyramimonas parkeae | reverse complement strand
CTTACACCATCTCTGTGGCTGGGGACTCCATCGGAGGTGGGTTTGTATTCACGTGTAGATTGACACACGTGATTGCATTCTCGCCCAAAGCATAAATGACGCATGGTGATATGCGCTACTCGCCCCTATTTGTATCCAACAATACACGCAGGCATTCAATGTACAAAAAATGGTCAGAAACAAAGCAAAGGTAAATGGTGATTGCCTTGGAAGAATAGAACCCATAGCTTGAATTTTCAGCATTCGTCATGCAGGTAGTGTCAGTGTTGGAGAAACACATCACCAAACATCTCCTTAGCACTCAGACAATTAACAAGCTCAACAAGTCGGCGCTGCCCTCCATCGAGCATGCCCTGCAGTATTTTGCCAACGCACTTGATAACGGATTGCAAGGACTTGATACAATTCTATCTGCTCCTGTGATTTTGAAACTAGCTCAAGAACTTCACAAACGTTTGCTTGAGTTGTCGAAAGAAACATTGCAGGTACGAAGTACATGACAGGTGTAATCTTGGTCCACGCTCGCTGGTGTATCAGAAATGACCACTCCTCCCAAGTGAAGGCTGCAGATTCATTGAGCATGGCATGTATCCTCACATATCGGTTTCAGTGTTCCCTATCTGTATTGCTCCCAGCTCTCCAATGGCTGCATGGACTTTCAAGATTGTGTTTGATATGTCTTTCGTTGGCAACTGGGAGACTCAGGTTATTGGGTATGCGCTTGCTTGCAGAGGGTTGCAAATATGGTGAGGCGCCAGCAAGTGGCCCATTACGTCAACAGCCTCATCACATCCACGCTTGTACAGCGTCTACAAATAGAGGAGCGTCATTTCGCAGAATCCAGCCCAAGGAGTTGAGGAGACCCAAACATTTTGATATACAAGTATCTGGTGTCTGAAACTTTCCTGGCATATTTCAGGCAGCCACAGACTTCAGAAAACTGCTGCATCATCTCGAGTAGTTATTTATTGTCAGTGCGTATCCACCAACAAGCAATAAGGACACCATGGACAGCATGCCTGCGGGCACAAACTGAAACACCAATTCGATCCGTCAAGGCATACAATAGCACTTCTCAAAAAAAAGGAGTCTGCACATGCTCATAAACATGGTGCCAATAATGGACGACATCTGACCTCCATTAATTGTAGGAAAATCATTTATAACTGTGCCAATTAAATTGACAAGAATACTCATATGGGAAGCAAATGAGTTGCTTCGATCTGTGCTTGGATTGATTAGTTGCGTGGAGGCACATCAAGCGACTTACATTGTAAACTGAGCATGGTAACCATGAACAGGCACCATGGTCTGCTCGTTGCCAAATCTCACCTGACCACTCTCCCAATATTGTGAGCCTAGCACCAGAAAAGCGACACTGCAAATGGCTGCATATCCAGAACAAAATTGTATAGTGAGACACCCATTCCTCATAACGCCCAAGCCAGAGCACAGAATGAATACATACGTCACCACGCCATGTACATTGTAATTGCATGCAACAGCAGACATAGTCGCTGATTGTCTACAAAACTTACGCCACAGGGTTTGCATCAGCAATGAATTGGGGCAATCAACAATTCGGTAAGCAGCGCAAAATTCACTGCAACAACATTCTACACATGTACAAGCATGTTGACAGAGTAGCATGGTGTTTCTGTGTTGCGTCTTCATCGAACATACGTATGCAAAAAGACAAGAAACCGGTCGAATGCTTGCACGAGAAACACCACGCCCAGCAATAGAGCGTGGATAGCTTCTCTTTTGGAGAATCAATAGCCAAATCAGCGAACCATTTTTTGGCCAGAGAGATCGGGCAGGAGGATGTACCCAGAGACGTTCCAATCCCCACAACAGGCATGGAGGCCATAATTGACGCAGCATAGAACAGAGATCCAATGGTTAACAACCCAATCGGCAGCGGCACTGGCAGGCTCTGCATTCTCCACACTCGGAAGGATCCAAAGACTGCGCATATTCCACCACCGACACCCACCCCTGATCAGCAGCGATACTAACTATTTGTAGGACATGGCCATTGTAGTACCTGGAATTCAATACACATGTGACAAATGTGTCCCCGATATGAATATCTTTCCGGAGGAATGCGTTGCGTGCTGCAATCAAACCTCGGCTGTAAGTGGATACTTGAGAAAGTTATTGCGAGCATACAGCAACGATGTTCGACATTTGACCAGGAGAGGAACCCAATATTTCATCATGACAAATGCCAATGAAGACATGCAAAACGAAACACCGCTTTGAGATTGGATGTCCAGTTGCGTGATCTAGTATGTCTCAGATTGTGTTGCTGCTGATGTTTCTGTTTGAAGATTTCCATCTGCAGTGTTATCAGCTTCCAGAACACAGAGACATGACTCAAGGCTGACCACAACATCTTGCGTTACTACAAGTCTCTCCGAACATGCCCCAACAATAAATCATTCAGAGCATGAACGGAAATATTGCCCACTCTTTTGCAGCAACAAAAGACGATTGTTCTAGAAAATTCCTTCTGATCACCATCCAACCTGCTCATCATGACAAAACTTCTGTCTTGTGTCGCTGTAGAGTGGCGGGGCTTGAAATACGTGGCAAGAACCATGTTCCTACGCATTTCCTATTCCATTGGTGCAGGAACATCGGCTTGCGTGTGGTTGTCGATTTCTGGTGTTTGCGCATTTAAATCACTGACACAGGTAGATTCTGCCTCAGCCAGCGATGACAGCGATACATCCAAGGCCATTCTGGCTGGCGAATCATCCTCCAGCAGATAGTGCAAATACCAGTTGCATAAACAATCACCATCTTTATGGTGGTTCTAAAATCATGGTCCTTCTTGTGACGGTCGGGCTACAATTTGTGCAATGAGCTGCAGACCTTGCTTTTGCTTCAAGCAGTATGATTTGTTTCTTGTACATTTTCTTGCGTCATCAGAGAGAGGGAGAGGACTTCTGAGCACCACAACCATCGCTGGGTGAGGATGGAGTTTATCGTGGGGTGTGGGTTCGCACGTAGCAGAACCAAGGCGTAGCACACAGTGACGAGCTGTAAAAGCAAGCGGCTCTTGAGATTGAATCCATCCCAACCATCAGAATGGGGACCCGAGTTCCCACCCCCTCCCCCGCCTCCTCTATTCCCACCCCTACCATTGTGGCCGCCGCCTGCGTTAATCAGCCGAAACACCTCCATCCCATTCTCATCACGAGATTCTATTCTTGCACGCCCACAAGGGAAACGGGTCCTCAAAGATCTGTGAATGGCACCTTGAAATACGTGAACAACAACTCACAGCGCTTGAAGCCAGTCATCAGCTACACCTTGTCGCTCGCCTTGAACAATGCCTTGTCCCGTATAGTACGTGTACAGATCCGATGCTGCAGACTCTTGATTCAACAGAATGCGCTCGCGGGACACAGTTTGCACAGGGTGTAAGGTACCAACTGTTTTCGAGCAGTTCGTACAACCTACCCCCTGTCCATTCAACACTCAAATCAATCCAAATCATCTCGTCTCCAATGATTTGCACGCATGCACAATCCTCCTGCAAACCGTCTTGCGTTGACGAGCCAGACACGAGGCGCGCCTGGCTCAGGGCTGTATTGATACATCAGGTCGGAGCTGCGGGGGCTGCCGTAGTCTGCTGGGGTGGGGCTGCCGTACTCCCTTGGGCCTGGCGCTTGGTACTCCCAGAACTTGTTGCCCTTCATGCTTGCTCCTAGGTGTGCATGCTTGCCTGCGCGCGAGACCGAGGCCATCGAGATAGAGCGCAGGGCACCATCACCAAACAGGGAGAAAAACATCCATTGTTTCCACTTCTGTCCACACTCATCTATGGTAATCATCCATCAGGACTAAACCCTTCTCGAGCGCCGCACAAAGCGGAACGCATGGATACGCTTACAAATAGCTGAAAAGAAAATGAAACTCCTCAGAAATGTTGTAACACACGCACCTGCAATCAGCTGTGCAAAGATCAGCAGCCAATTCCTACGTGGGGCGCCGAGATGTGTCCTAGGATTTTTTGGGGCAGTTTGTAGCTGCATCTATACTCGTCGGCCTACAGCGTGGATCAAACTAATGATTTTTTGCTACAACATGCATTTCTCAAGGAAATCACAGGTGTTGTGATAGCCCGCGCTGAGTGTTGATGGCAAGTGCCTCCTGCACAGTGTGCCAATGATCCATGTTATACACGAGTGGTGAAGGTCACACACCAGCATCCGACATCGTGTGAATTACACAACATGTGTGTTTTGTTTGGATTTGCACGAATCAGGAAGCTGTACCAATAAGGGTGATGGAATACGTTCTTCTTCATATGAAACGCATATCATGCATTTGGACCTGGTGTGAGTTTTCAAGGCTACATTCTGCGGCAGTAGAGCATAGGGCAACTCGGTTGACATGGCTTTCCGCCCTCTGGTTGAGGGTCATTCATGTATACACTATTTGGACGCTGAGCAATGAGGCACATCCCAAGACTGTGGGCGAGGCCGCACCGTTTCCTGGAAACCCCGTAGGTGGCAGGCCCACACCAGCGCCGCGCTTGCGCAAACTGGAGCCTGCAAGACCCCGCACCTTGCACCACCCGGCTCTGTAAGGCACACACGCAACAGTGCGCAGACCACGGTCCGGGGGAGACTGGGCAGCACACATCAACGTAGTGGGTTCTTGGGCATGATGCGCGCTCAGTTATCAATACACAATCTACATTGGGTCCTGTCCCTACACAAACACACACATATATACTCGATATGTGTTTTGATCTGAGACGGTAAATGAAGAATACCCTGTACATCAACAGAGTTCAGCAGGCAATTCTGTTGAGTTAGCTTGCTGTCCTTTAGGTAAGAGTCATGTCCCCATACATACACAAGTCAACCGGCAAACTCCACGCTGCAACAGGTGGTCCACTATACCTATGTACCATGTCAAAATATTGCACCGTGCAGAAATCCCAGGAGAAGTATCTCATTATACCCATCTATCTGTCGCCTGCTGATCTATGCACATCCTTCTGAAACAAACACTTTGTGTGCTTCATGTACTGTCGGACACCGGTGCTCACGCTCTGTACGTTGTAATTTGTCTAACGCGCTCAAGAAGGTGGCACCATGTGATGCGAATCTTTCACAATTGATTGTATTGTTTTCCCGTTGCCAACAGACTTTGTCGAAAATCGAGCCAGATACTGACAATTTCACACAGAGCGTATTGGATACACAGACAAACGGAACAGTGCACTGAAAGACGCAACCTCGATACATCGATAGCATTCTTGAAGCAATTGTTGGCATGGTTGAAAGGTTCTTGTAAATGGATTTTGGATATCATTTTCACTTCGGGTGCAGGCGTACAAGAAAAATCACTGGCGCGTGGTATCAAGGTTTACGTAGCGAACTATTGATACGTAAACCTTGTGCGATTGAGTCCAGAGAACTGGAAGCACGGTTTGAAAGGTGGTACACGTTCATGCAGGTTTTTCGTCTACCTTCACATCTCTTCGTTGCACTTGTGTTTTGCGTTATGAATACCACTTGTCCATCTAAGTGTTACAAAAAAGTGGGCTTGGAGGCTTCGATGCACACAATTTGGGGATACATCAAATAGCACAGCTTGCACCCTGGTAGCCTCGTGTGATGTGACACAGATGACACCAAGTTTCGGACCATTAAATTGGGGATCATGGAGGTCAGGCCCCTTCAATTCCACAATCCATGATGACAGATGTGTGCTGTACTTGGCACATGGACGTTAATGCTAACCTTTTGAAGATTTAGAATTCAACTCCTGACTTTGTTGGTATAGCCATGTCCCATCAAGCACAGGCCAGGTCACATGATGCATACTTTGTATGCATACTTACTACATCTGTGCACACACTGCAATGATAAACACTGAAATCTATATTGTGACAAATCTGTTATGCCAATAATAGAATCTGCGAGAAAAAAAAACAAAAACACACATCTCATATCAACCAATGTCAATTTGCGTTCCAACATCCATAAAATGCAATACAGTGAAAAGTACATGGTGAAGATGGAAATTGTGCACACTTTTTTTCGTCCCACATAATTCAAATGCAATACAATGCCTTTCCAACTTAAATATTGGTTTTCGCCTCCCGTGATTCAGTTTATCAAAGGCGCGCAACGTCCCATGCGCATATTCTGTAAGCAAGTGCACGACTTCAGGTGATCATATCTTCCATGGATTTCGTGGGTACTCGCAGCTGAACAATGTAAATCGGAAGGCTTTATGTGGCACTTAAAAACAGAATTTGTACATTCTGTACGATCACCATACAACTCTTATCTAAATGGTATTGTGGCAGGGCTGTTTTGTGGACTATGAGAACACTTGACCTTTTTCACAACATAAGGTATCATCCAATAGGTTATATTGTCATACCAAATTGCAAATAATTGGTTCGAAGGCAGTACGACAATCCGATATGAATTGAAAACTGGGTGGTACAAAATCTGGACACGCCAACTATACGCCCGAATCCAAGGTAGTTGATCGTCCTGTACCTTCGGCTATGACAGAAATGTAAATCTACAACAATACACAACCAAACACTTTTCACAATCGAAATCAAACGAACACGGGCGAAAAGCATAGTGATGAAATACCTTCCATATGTTTCGCAAACTACAACATACGAGCCTCAGCAAATTCAAAAATACATAGAAAAATGTCTGCTCTACATTCCAAGAGTTAGTGCGCACACAATCATTTATTCCTGATAAAGGCAATATCACCCGTGGGCTTGTGGGAATCTCGACCATGCATTCAGCTCATTCATTTTGAAAAACAGGGCCTGAAGAACTTGAAAATTTGTACTGATATTTTCTCAAAGCACCTCAAGCGAGAGTAAACAACCTCCGGTCCGCACCCTCGCAAACTCATCATGTGGCACTTACCGGAACATACGAAATTCTTGCAGGCGGGCTGCAACCTGAACCCCCGAAAAATGTCTGCTGGTTTCGACCATTGAGAGCTTGACGAACAAGCCACCATGCTTCGCTCGTTAGGCGAAACACCGCATGCCGCTTTGCACTGTTTCGATTTACCGACATAGGGTTCCATCCGTTTTGCTAGGTTGGTTCTGTGCTGTGGCGAGGTTTGAAGGAGCGATCTTAGTCCCCAGGCCCCCAGCTCTTGGACGAAAATCATGAACGTTGCGCAACAACTCGCTGAAGCCGTGTCGACGCAACTAGTTCCGGAGGGTGTTCGAAAGTGGCAGGAAGCAGACACCACGCTTCAGGCGTGCGGGGTCGGAATGCCAGAAGGCCAACCTGCAAACGTCGGCACCAAACCTTCAAAGATTTCGGAAATAGAATGCCCAATAATATTGAAAATTGTTCATGGGCTGCACGCTTTATTCCGCATCATTCAGGGTTTAGGAATACCCTGAATCGGAAGCTTTGGGCTTGTGGGGTCGAAATGCCAGGTCTACGACATCACCGCGGTCGGATACCTTCATGCCTTTCTGAAATGGTGTCAATTTTAAGGATATAACCTCACCTCAGCTGTGGGCGTGCGTGGTCGAAATGCCAGTAGGTCCACCGCAATGCCTCCCCAAGACAAACAATCAAGGCTATGCGAAAGTGTAACCCATAATGACGATACTAACTTCATATATTAGCCACGCTTCAGCCTTGCGGGGATGAAATGCCAGTTGGTGCACCGCAATACCCTACCCTCCAGGATGCCTTCAAGGCTCTCACCAAGGTCTCCGAACAATACTGACAATGATAGCAGAATATATGTGATTTATGATGCAAACTGTAAAATGAATGATAATCGTGAAAATGGTGATGTTGACCACGCTGACAATGATGACGTTAACATCAAGAACATCAACACCATGATTTGACAATCGAATCATGATGACATTAATAATCATGACGACAATGATGTGTACATCGATAAGTTTGACACAGCACAAGATAATTGCAAATACATTGACAAAAAACACTATAACATCATTGAATCCACTGTACACAAGGGGGTGGTTACGGGCATCTAGCAATGGGAGGAGTTCCCATGCACTCTCAACATGTGCGCGCAGCAGTACTTGACTCAAATAATTGATTCATTGCCAAGCACATTGTTTGAGATTATTCACTTCAGGATTTAGCAACAACGACGAGTGGGGGGAGTTAAACACCCTGCAGCCAGTCGCAGCAGTGCCAACATTATGCGGACATGGCCTATACGTACAACGTGTGTTTACGTCCGTCACAGTGAGGTGAAACTATCAACAAAGCACGAGCTATGACATCGCGAGCCCATCATAGCTAATGGCGTGCAAGCCCGGAAGAAATTCAAGGGCATGCGTGCATGTTGGGTTGTTACGGTGTCTACGTACGAAGTGCTGGGTCCTCATACGCTACCACCTCTGCTCAGCCAATAATTTGCTGCCCACGCACCTTTTCATGACGATGCACGGAGACCGTGAAAATAATGTCAGTTTCACAATGAATTTCAATATTTACCATGCACGGAACGGAGTGCCTTCAGATAGTTCCTGCCGAGAAACTAACACACTATCGGCATGAGGAAGCTTTGGGGAAACCATTTTCAAGTTCGATATGAATCTGGAACTGTTAGAGGCAACTGGCCCCGCGGCGCGTGAAGCTCGCCGGAAGCTCAAGCGCAAGCACAAAAAACAGGCGGAGAAAGCAAGCAACTTGGTTGAAAGCTTGCCGGGTGTCCCCACGTCTGTCGTGAATGCAACAATCAAGACTAAAGGTATCCCAGAACACTTGAAACCCGAATCAACTGCCCTATAGTTGCTCAAGGCCTAGGGAGACATGTGTATGAGTTGACCTGATCTGGAAACCTTTGCATTGCCATAGCGAAAATCTTTTGTGAAGATGTTTCGTGTGTAATGCAATGCTGAAATGGTGAAAATATTCTGTACTCTGGTGCAATTGGCCATTCCTTGTGCATGCTGTTGCTATGTACTTGCTATCAGAATTGATTTCCAACTTTCAGCTGCAAAATGTCCATTTTTTTGGAAAGGGTACGACACTTGAAATAGATTGAGGCGCCTGAGTGCGATTCTTTCTCCGACCATGCCAACTCTGCTGGGAATTCAGGCTACATCAATGCAGCTTCTGAGGAGGAAATTTACAGAGCAGAGCATAATGTTTCTTGTGAAGGCGAAGAAGTACCTGCGCCCTATCTTCATCTTTGCAGTTGTGACTTTCCTATCCAGGTATACAGTCATTGTCTCCTGCAACCTTGTGCATTAACATCTTGCCCCTTTTGCTTCGGAACGCTTTACGCAGGTCTTGACCCTCTCAGAAAGCATCTTTCAACACTCCTACCTGCACAAATCGATTTGTGACAGATAGGAAGCTAGATCTTAAATCAGCAGCACCGTAGCAGTCATTCCAGCTAGGCTGTCTATGCCTACTAGCCAGAGCAAGCCATCAGTCAGTGACCCTGTACAACTTACTCCTGGACCTTCCCATACACAATCCTGCAATCCATCGGCTCAGCTACAGGAGTAGAAGCTGTTGCATATCCCAGATTACTTAATTTTCAACAAGGAACGAAGATTCTTGAGGGACAGCACATGATAACATGTTCATCTCAATATCATCAATTTTATGAATGTCGTACCAACAAAACCATGCTAGAGCGAGTGTCACTGCTGCTCAACAGGTAAAACGAAACGCCATGTCAAAGAATGAGCCGTTTCTGAAAGGTCTCTTCCAATGTCATATTGTTGCACCTAGCTCAGCCGAGTCAGTTACGAAATCCACAACAAGGTGAGCCTCATCATGTATGCGCTCAATCAAGCATGCTTGTGCAGTCCAAGGAGTTGTGCCCCCTTGTACCCGTTGAATCATTTGGATTGCACATCTGAGGGAGCAGATGGAGCGCCACATGTGTCGTTCTGTAGTGGCATACTTGTTGGTGCGCTCTCATTGCCGATCAGCCTAGCAGGAATGTGCCTGTGAATGATGCGCGTGATGTGCATTGGTGGTGCAAACATTTTGGATGCACTTGGTCCTCTGCAGGTGATTCACGCGCTCAAATTGGCTGGGTACGTGGCACCGACTCCGATCCAAGCGATGGTGTGGCCCGCTGCCACTGCTGGCCGGGACTGCTTGGCCATAGCAAACACAGGCTCTGGGAAGACACTTGCGTTCGTGCTGCCCTTGATCGCACGCACCCTTATGCAAAAGGTGACGAAATGTTGTAAGTGGATTGTATGTGTGAGGAGTGGTGCTCGAATGACTTTGTGGAGACTGGAGATGTGCGCCATTGCATAGAATCATAGTTCTCCCGCTTCCTGAACTGCCACTTTTTGTACGCTACTTTTTCATTTTTGTTTGCATGGCGTTGGACATGAACATTGGCGGTTTCAAACTGCGCATGCACAAATTGTGTTCAGACAAAGTCCCTGTTGAGATCGAAGATGATGTCGAGACACCATGGAGACTTTTCGCAACTGATAAGGCATGCCAGTGTGTCTATGATATGGATAAGGTTTTCGCGTTTCCACAACGTGAAGCGACATGGACGCCCCAAAGCCATGAGCAGTCATATTCTTACAACACGATGCCTCCTGCCTCGTCTCAGAATTGGTACTTCTTCAGCCCACCCAAAAGTTTTGGCACCAAACAATCTCCTACTGTTTCTTGGTACACCGTCCTCGTCACCCGCACTCAGAGGGTCCAACAGGGGCTAGCTTCCATCGCACCTGCCATCTGCTTGTCAGCGTCGATGGCGCTACATACCATCATTGGTGATCTCATTTTCTACGCACATCCTTTGGGGCGTCTTCGATCGCAACCTTGTGCCTCCCCATCCCCTTATTTCCTCGCTGCACCTTGACTGATGTTCCTGAGCCAGGTGCTCCTTTTTCCTGATTGAAATGGATGTGCACACAGAACCACACAGACGCCTCTGGGAAGCAGCTTGCCGCGGCGCGGGCACTGGTTCTTGCCCCCACTCGTGAGCTAGTGCTGCAAGTGGCTGCCGAGGCCTTGAGGTTCGGGAGCCATGTTGGGGTGCAGGTGGAAGCCATCTACGGCGGCGCGTCGAGACGTACGCCCCTGCGCCTAAACTCTCCCCTGGAATGTTGTTCCTGTTCTGTCAGAAGAAAGACGTTCCCATCGATGAGCACTTCTTTCTTCTGACAGACGTGCTCATCAATTCCCTACAAGCGTTTACTTGCTAGTTTCTTGCTCATATCAACAGGTTGGGGACGGAAGCATCGGTGAGGTACAGGTACGCCTCGGTAGATTATGCATCATAGGCCACTATGGAGACAGATCTGCAAGATGGATGTACCAATGGTTCGACTCAAACCATGAACACTGGCAGGACCGAAAATTCAAATGCGAAGAGGTTGTGGGCATTTGGTTGTCCGAGTATCTAAAGGCTCTTTCGTTGGTTTGATCGAGAACCACAACAAACTTTGACACAATCGAGCCGCGCAAGGGGTCTAGATGCCTCAACCGCAGCGATGCGCAGGTCTCTGTCACATCATCCCACAACATGGTACCGCTGTTGGACACAAAACTGGGATGGACCGAGCCTCAAGTGATTTCTTGAATCAAACAAGTTCACCGTGTCACTGGAGATGTGTATAGATGCATCAAGTTGTGCACATGGGCAGGGGGATTGCGTCCCCAAGCAGCACCTATCGCCCAAGTGTGTGCTGTTGAGCAGAAGCAATTGCCGGATGCTCAACAGTCTGTCCATTCGCGTCAGTATCCAGGAGGGGCAGGCTACGGTATTGTCCGTGCTCACAATTGGTTGAGCATGAGGGCCTTCGACTCGAGGGTAACCTGAAGACGCTCGTAGCTCTTAGTGTCCCAACAACATCATCTTCGCGTGTGGATGTTGGTGTTCGGCGGTCCATGTTGGTGT
>NHOP01001054.1:0-11912 GCA_018697155.1 Pyramimonas parkeae | reverse complement strand
CTGACCGCCTCCTTGTCTGCACGAGCATGGCAGCGAATGCAGTGCGCGGCGTCAAAGTTGCCGTGCGCAGCAACGATCTTGTGCTCGGGTAGCCCGGCAAGAGTCTCGAGGGAGTCAATGTTTTGTGTGAAGCAGCGCAGCAGCAGGCCCTTGTGGTGCAGCAGGTACATGAAGGCGTGCGTGACGGTGGGGGCGAACTTGCCTGGGTACAACCTGCATCTCATGCCCAGGCCCAGGGCACCAGTCGCCTCACTAGAGGAGACTGCAACTAGCTGTATGGCGTCAGGGGACGGGGGGCACCACACGATATCTGCCATCCGCAGAATTCAACACCACGGAGAAGAACGCAACAAGAAAAACGAAACTCGGAATAACATCCTCGTGACCTGCAAGCATCGCCAGTGGAAAAGTTCGTTAGGTGTGAGCATTTTATGCACACCTTGTCCCTTCATCAAACATGCGGAACGGCGTGAGTCAAATACCATACGGCACTTGTATACCAAAGGCTAACGAGAAAGCTGCCCTGAAAATTCAAAACAGGTTCCATGCATGTGCAGGCGGTGCGCAGTATTTTGGAGCATGATGCAAACAGAGGGATTCACCCCGCCATCTGGAATATATTTGATAAAAATGGCATCAACACCACATTCATGAGCTTGGTCTGATCCTTGTCGTTGGCGCATGCCTTGCTCCATTCTCAGAATACAGGGGATGAAGCCAGATTCAGGGACATCATGATCTTTTCAACGCTTGTGCTTATACTGGCGTGATGCTGGGGACGTGCACAAGTCTTTGGAGTAGCACCAAAATACACAGCTGACGCACTGGTTCGCAACTTTGCATGAAAGAAGCACTTCGCTAAAGTCCTTTGATCCACATCACTTCATACAACCTAGAATCCAAAGTGACAAATCTCATCATCCCCGTCTGAGGAGTCTAGTAATTACTGAGAATCCGTATGGAACGGACTTTGTATCATCTGCTTCATGCCGTGGTTGCATACTGGTGTGTATGCTCTGCGTGTCAATATCTCCAAGGAATCTATTTGCTTGGAGGTACCCTATCCCGCTGATCTACAGTAGCTTTGATTGCAAACGAGTACATAACATCAAACACAACGAGGAAAATAAAGGAAACATGTGGATTTGATAAACTAGAACAGATCCCCTACCTAACCAGATGGGAGCATGCCGACTGCGTCAATGATAGCATCTGATGCTGAAGAACGTGTTCAGTAAAAATCCATACACAGAACAAAACACACACTACGGACAGCGCATGGAAATGAATCACAAAACACTTTTCTCGTAATTCCCGTCGGAGTCATCTGCTCATAGTTGCATGTCGCATGATTTAGATGGCGCATTATCTGCATGAGCTGTAGGTCAACATCGCCAAAGCACTCGTTGCCGCCATACTTGGGGACATAAACCCAATGGGGAAGAGTCCATGTTGAGAAAGCTCAATGCTTCATTCCAGAACCTCACCAGACATAGAAGATGAACATACTGAACGATGGTACATCTATCTGGAAAAAAGTGAAACTGACGAAACATGTCTCAAAATCTCCGTCCGAGTTCACTTCTCGTTGTTCCACACATCCGAATCGCCGGGAGTTAGGCTCATCTGCAGCATCAGTCAATACTCACTCCTTGGCCAACATGTTGAACGCATCCGGTTTCTCGCGAAAGTAGTCCAGATCAAATATGGCCTCTGGATATGGCAAGCTGTACTTCTGCAGATTATCGTATAGGCCTGTACCAGGGGATCGAAAGTCGGGAATCCCACTGCTCACGCTTATTCCTGCCCCCACCTGGAAATCAACATGTATTGATTCTTGATCGATGAATGCTTCGCATATCATCCTTGAGTGCTGCAATATCGCTTGGCCTACGAATTGGACACAACAGCAGCTTTCGCTACCAATGATTACATCACGCGACTGTTAAGAGCCTGCTTGCAATCATGGCTAAGCTAGTTGATGCAGCAATCAGATGCAGACCTGTACCCTGGTAGTCCTAACACTCAGTTCCTATGGCGTGCGCTTTGTCGAATTGTGTAGGCAGCATTATATGCACTGTGGGCAAGAACACTGCTGTGGTATCCTAATCATGCGTGCGTACTCGGTAATGAGGAACAACAAGCGATCCTCCGGCATTCAAGGGCGAAATAGGACCTACCATAGTAACGATTCGAGTCGCTTTGCCTTCAAGGATACGCTCTGCAACACCTTTCAAGTCAAAGGAGTTCAGCACTGTTCTTCGAGATCCAGATTGAGATGTAAGGTCAGAGTCTGGGAGAAGAAGATCCTCACTTTGGTGCATTCCGCGCACAGTGAGTGTTTGTCTACGATAAGGACTGTGGCGCCGGTTGCTCATGCGAATCTTTGAATTGCTTCCTCCAAATCGCGGTGGTGCCTGAGAGCGTTCGTTGATACAACAATAAACGCAACAACAACGCAACCCAAAGATTTGTATGGATTGGAAGACCATGGGCGATTTAGTATCATCTTCAGAACATGCAGTGCCTTGAGGAAAACAGTGTTTGTCGCCTCAACCTGCAAGCACGCATTTGCATTGTACTGGGGCTTCTTGGAGGTTTCAATTCAAGTGATCAAGCGACAAAATACAACAACATACGGATATACCAAAAACCCGAGTGCGGTATTTGTATGAACAACGTTCGCGTTGTTGACACTGCAAGACCTGAAATTCTGCAGTTACAACCTTCAGAAATCTGAAAAAGCGCATACTTGTATGTTGGTATAGAACCCACTTGGAGTGTACTTGTTTTAACCACAGTGTTAAAGCAGTTGGGAAAATAATTTCAGGCCAGTATAATAGTATTCTGAGTACCCTTAGACAAACCATCTGAAAGTTCAAGTGAACGGCGGTCTAAGGTTTCACAACTGCAAGCAACTGTGGCGTTACACACTCAACGTTGACAAAAGTGCAATCCTCCTGAATTCAACCTAATGGCATGGGCAGGGATAAACAAGAGTCGGACTTCAACGAACGCACTAAAAATTTATCTCAGCGACACCATGCCAGGAGAATGCGTTTCACACTGGAATGTGATCGCGTAGTTGAACGCATTGCAACCCAACACATACAACTCTGTGGGTCACATCACATATGATAGGAGTAAAAGCAATGTTTTATGCTTCTGTCCTGTTGCAAGACACTCTGTTGAATAAATCTTGTATGAATGGTCTGTGTGATTTATAGATTTATTCAGGTGACCATATTCCTGTATGAAGTTCACCATGATATGCATACCCGAATCAATATGAGTTCTGGCACGGGCATCTACCTCATCACCAAACCAATAGAAGGCACGGCGCGAGCATACTTTGGCATGTCTCGAGTTTCTGAAGTACGTGCGGACCGACGTCAAACAATACTGCAGTGCTGAGGGACACCTTGAAGAGTTGTCATACCACGCTGAGAAAATGCTCGTCTTGCGACGCGAAGGGGATAACAAAGAACGCCAAGAAGTTTGTACATTATGCGGTCCCCGCTGGCGAAAACTTGATTGGAATCACGACGGCCATATCTCAATATATTGCTACTCCACGAATTTCAAGGACCGCCGTTCCACGTTGTCGCGCGAGGACAGGGACACATACCTTAACGAAGGCGGTTTGTGCGACCGGCACCCACTTCGTCGTTCGCGAACATAGTACACTTGCACGACCATACATGCTGACGCACAAGCACTCCATCGATGGATGAGTGCAATCTGAGCCCACAACAGAAACGACGTTTTGTCACTAGCGCCAACCTGGGTGTGTACGGTGAGCGTTGTCCATGTTCGCATACTAACAGTCCGTTGGTACCGCTTGGATAGTTCCGATGATGTTCCCGCTGATCGGAGCACGGCCTGCAGAATCCCCAGTAGCATCATTGTTTTCTGGTTAAAGGGTTACCCACGGAGATTCCGATGTTTTTGCCCTTTTATGGGGGTTCGGAATGTGATGGCAATGCGATTGTCCAAGCATGCGCCGATTCGCTAACACTCATTGGTGGGCATCGGCTTCCCATCGCTGGGCATTGGCTTCCCTCTACAACTGTGTACATCGACGACCTGTCGCAGGAATATCATTGTGTGAATATCTTCGGAACCTCGAATCTATGCAGGTGTGGTGTTTGACTGTTAATGAATCTGGCACACAGACAACCACTTCAAGTGAAAATTCGTCTGCTGGGGGCACAATATTGGCCTGAAATGCAACCATAAAGGTTTGAGGGACCACTGGACCACCAAACAATTTACAAAAAAATGTTCTTTACTCGAAGCCGGATGCAAAAGTTTCATAATGATGGGGCTTATGATTGACGACGAGCTCAATCGATATCCACGTGAATCCAGTGGTGTGACACCGTTTTGGTTTCCAATTCCACGGATACGTCGCCGAGCCCTTGATGCCGATATCGAAGTGTGGGATGAGCTCTGGGGAATATTCGGTGAGGCTTGCAACTGCAACGAAAGTGATGTGTCTGGTCGGGACTTGACTTGATAATGCATGTCATTCCAAGGTTAACCGTTAGGGCCGACAACCCAAACGTGGATGCATATGCTTCAACTTTATTCATTCTTATCAGTCATCTCTGCACTCGCCAGCTGCGCTCTTCCCAAACGGTTTTGCAGGATTTCGAAATGCTGATCCTGGACTATGTTTGCATCCCAATCGATGGTTGGATTCGAAACGCAGTGATCTCGACGATTTCGCGGTTAACGCAGGTCGTGCATCGTTGCCAGATGAAACGACCAGTCGTCACGCTGTAATGCTCTGTCGATTCTCCCGGGGGGAGACTGCATGTTGTTCCTCTGAGACGAGGTTCAGCCCTGACCATTGGCTTACGGAATCCACACAGAACACGATCTGTAACCTTTTGGTGATGGCAGTATAAAGGCTCTAAATGTTTCAACAGTCCAGATCTTCGATGGACGATACATTTTCGACTTTCAAAATGCAATGAGTGCCATTACGAGAAGAAAATCCATGAAACCTAGTCCATCGTCATCAACTTACTGCTGGATATGTGGCACCCTATGCTGCAATTTTACCAGGAGGAGGTGTTCAATATGCATCAAAAGGGCAAACTATGCAAGCATCCGTAATGTTAGCATAAAGGCAAGACAAACCTATTCCAACATGGCTATGACCGAAGTGAACGCGAGTAGTTGACAAGAATGCTTGAGTTAAACGATTCCTAGTGTCCAGCCGTTTGAATTTTTTCTTACGATGGGTGCAACCTCATTCCACGGACACTGAAACCGAGCGTTGCGACAGGTGAGCGTTGCACCAGCCACGCATGGTCAAGAGCGAGTTGGGCGTTCCTGAGTGACCTCGTACTATTTGTGAAAATATACGCAGTGAACATCACGTGCGGGAAGCCCAAGTGCCATGAGCGGCAATGCTGGCGGGGCCGCAGCCAAGTCGCGCCGCCACATGCATCAGCGACCTGGCCTCCCGTACGCACGCGAGGTGCAAGCTAGTTGCTTCCCTACACTTCGTGCCGTTCGAAGCACACATTCATGAAGACCTTTTTTTGCGTGTGATGAAATTCTCCCTTGACATTCTTGCGATTATGATGGGTCTTGATTTTTTCCACGTTTGAAGCCTAGCCGGAATCTCTCACTCGACCACATCTATGGACAGAAACCCTTTTCCTTGCTGGTATTGTGATGTTCATGTAGTACACGTACAGGCCTGTTGACCGGATCGAATTTCTTTTGTATTTGTTCAATATGAATATGGTGCATGCCACTGGTCGTCGAAAGCGCGAGGAATATGACTGTCTGATAGACCAACGCAGGGGATCCGATCGTGAAGGAACATTTCTTGATACACGATAATGGCTCGTAAGCATGCGTGTCGCTGCATATCGTGTTTTAGATTTTGAATCCGCAGATAATGTTGCATGTATCGGGTTTGCAAGTTGGAACCGAGCTAGCCCTTGTTGTATCAGATCACCTGAAGGCTTTCCACTGGCCGAATTGCCCACAATAACGACGATCGGAGAAAGATCGTAGGCGTGAATCTACACATAACATTTGTGTCTCCATGCCTGCAAGAATTGCTTGTGACCAAGGTTATTCTGGAATTCCAATATAACAGCACAATCCACCACGTTGAGCCCTAAACTGTAGAGGCGGCAGCTGAAACCACGGCGTTGATTATCCAGGCACGTATCACCCGGGCCTCCATACCATGCACGAGCTCCCCTCCTACTCCTGGGGGAAGCACTCTCTTCCGCGTGGCTGGCTATGTTGCGCGACGTGTTCCCATCCTTCGTCACTGGTATGAACTTAAAAGAAAACTTACTTTGTCCTCTGTTTAAGAATCTCGCCAGCAAAGTGATTTGATAATGTCACCGATTTTACGCGCACCAGCAGCTATCGTATCCAACATGTTTTGATCGGCGCGTAATTGAATGGTTGAGTATTTCGTTTTTTCCAAAATTTGCTCTGGGAACACCTTTAGTTTTCTCTGTGAATGTTGCAATGCCGTCTTCGTCCAATACTTCGAGGTGTTTATTCTTTCTTCCACTGCGTTTACCTACAATCAGTTTTTACCGCAGCACAAGACCTTTTCGAGTCCTGGTTTGATTTCAACCACACGTTCGGTACTGTATGTAGGGTTTTGGCGGTGCACTGCGCCAGGCACCGATAGGAGTCTGTGTCGGCATTTCCACATGTCTGAATGAAAGACACTTTGGCCGATTGCATGTTTCTCTTCTATGTTCTGTACATTCATCGGTACCTTGATGAGTGAAGCTTTGTGGTAAACGGAACCGCCGCTTTCTAAACTCAGCTGTGTTTATCCAGGACATCCATTACCGTGTTCGTCAGACCCTGGAAAAATGAACAGTGGAGATGGCAGTCGTTCGTTTGCAACGACTATCCATTCATTGCTTTCCTTGCGCTGAAACGAGGACTCAGATTTGAAGGGCCTTGCCCATCAATAGAATCGCGAAAGCGACTAGTCGGCAAACGAATCATATTTTCAAGGCCGACATTCTTTGGTCTTGAAAATATGAGCCAATATCTTCAACTCAACGTGAAATCCTCAGTAGATGCTAAGAATTTGCGTACCATCAAATTGAGTTTTGCTTATGCGACCAGGTACACGCACGCTGCGCACCTGTTCAACAATTTCTGATCTAATGGTGTTCGACCTTCTGTGCTTGCCTGTCTTTGTATGAGAACGCAAACGGCAAATGCTATGGTATGCTTAACTGAAGGATGATTTTAGGAGCAGTTCACATGAGCGCACGACGTTTCAACGCTCACGATCATCTTCCGAGCATTTCTGCTTCGTCAAAAATTTGTCTCGCTTCAATCACTAGTACAGTTAGATACGCAGCTTGCTCCAATTGTCGGTATTCCTTTGCATGCTCGTGCGGTCACGCGCTGCAGCCCTTCAGCTGTTTACAAGGTACCACTTGATAAGATGGACATGCACGGCGCCGTGAAGGAGTGACTCCCTTAGCTCTCTAGCGGTTGCCGTACGTGCCTCATCGGACCACCCGATATTCTTGCGCACTTCCGTCTCGCCTCTTTTGCGCAACACTCGCTCCTCGAAGTTTCAACTGAGAATGTAACCATATTTAGGGCATCTTGGTATCCCCATGTGTCATACCAGTCACGGATATCTGTTAGTGCGTATGCCCACCGACTTCCCCCCGTTAAGGTACTCGCGTCTCCAGTTGAGCGAATTCGTCCTTCTCCAATTTGTGGAACTCCGTCAACTGTTCGCCATGACATTTCAGCAAGTGCTAGGCATCAATTTGCTTGCACCCCGGTCTGTCATCCGCGTTGTAGTTGGTTATTTATTGAATGAAGGTTGATTGTTCTGATGGTTTGGGTATTCTCATTTGTCTCCAACACTTGACTGAATGGTTATCTACAGTCCCTGAAGTCCTTCATCAACTATGATGGTGATCACTTTTTCATCGTTATTACAGCGTGAGAAACTTGTTTCTCTAGATATCCAGTCACGTACAAGTTTCAGGTTAGTTCCGTTTGTTGCAGGTAGGATATCTGTGGGCTCAGGAGAAAATTACTCTCGGTATAGCACAGGAAATTCAACACATTTTGGTGCTTGGGCGCGCGTCTAAATGGAACAGGTGGACAAACGCTGACGGGGAACAGCCGCAGAACGTCGAAAGGGATCAACTGCAGAATGCTGACGGGGAACAACCGCAGAACTCAAATGAACACTCAGATGAGGGTGTTGACCACGAACATGCAGAGATAGAGCCAGTCAGGGTGCGAGCTCCACGCCCTTATGCTCAAGGTCTTACATACTGGGCCTGCAGTCCCACAATGTTCTCCATGAATTCAATGCTTGATCTTGAAAGGGATGACCGAGATCATTTTGTAGCATTGATGCAGAGATGGCTGGAACAAGGAGTCTGGTCGTTGCTGAATTTATGCAAGCCACTGCTTTATTTTGAGACGATAACGTTTGCATGACATGCGTAACTTCTACCATGTAATTACAGTTCTGATTCTGCTAAAGTAGTAAAGATGCTGATCACTCTCAAATACCCGCTTTATCACACATGCAGCACATATCACGTCACCCACCTTCCTTGATGCTTATGTGGAGTTACCTTTCGAATCATCGCCAATCTCTGTTGAAGATGTCTACCACTGTGTTTGGTGATTGATCAATTGGTTCATGTGTGGTTCATTGATACATAGGAGGAAGATCATGAGGCAGCGGAACACATGCGTCGCACTCTTGCTGCCCTAAGCAAGAAATTATCACCATCACAATTCCGTGCTTGCTTGCGTGAGGTGGGAGCAGATGTTGCTCAGAGTCCAAGGTGTGCCAACATTCTGAACTTGCGGGCTTGCGAATATTCTCCATTGACTGTCAGGATCTGGGTAGCCTGTTGGTGATCAAGCTAGGTTTAGCGTGAGCATGTGAAATCCACATGAGTTGTTCGTATAAGTTTCAGATTTCATAGCAAATATCTGGGGCATTCGATTTTCTACGTGATGCACCCAATCTAAGAAGTGGAGTTTGTTTGGTTGAGCAGCAACGCGGAGCCTGCTGTAGGAATGGGAGCTGACGCGCACGCACGCATCATGGCCCAGGCTCCTCGCAGCCCTGCCATTGAGGCCATGGCCCGCCCCCCTGCACCCAAGCAAGAGGTATTTGGAAGAAACGATAGAGTCTTGTTCCATGTTTTTCCCTATTGTGAAATGGCAAGCATGAAGTGTCTCTCCACTACAGCATCTCCAGTTCTGCTGATGACTTCCTTCAGAAGGTTCCTCTCAGATGTGCTCACGCTATTCTTCCCCGCGGCGCGGTGTTGTCTTATGTGCCAAGTACGTTCAGACACTAACAGCTCAAATTATTCAAGCCACTGTTATCGCTTTGCTTGTTTGCTTGTTTGTACATTTTTTAATTTCGCCGAATGAAAAAATGTACCTGACGTCACTTAGGTTCTGAATGTTTTTGCAGGCCACCATTGCTCCATCTTTAGTAGACACCCCCTATGCGCATGTACGCTCCCTAATGCACGAGGGCATGCAGCGCCGCCGACGAGCCATGGCGGCGTGTCGCGCACCGCCGTCAACCGGAGCCCCTATGCATGGTGGCCTTCCCGTGTTGCATGCGACGCGGCTTCGGCAGAACGCCGAACATGCATTCGCCACGCCTTACGTACGCACAGGTGTGGGGACTGGTGGGTCTTTTGCGGTAGGTCTGATGACAGCCATCAGCATGCCTGAGCGTGTTTTGTGTCACTTTCCGCTGTACGGGCAGCTTTTTCTTGACACCAGTGATGTCATGTGAAAAGGAAATGGCGTAGACCTTCAGACATAGTTTGGAGCGTAAATCCGTCGTAAACTCAACTGTAAGACTCGCTACAGCTGTGCGCTCGCATGTTTGTAGTGCTGTCAGCTGGGCGAATTGATGCTGGGAAGTCATTGCACCAAGAGGGATCCTTCAAACATCTGCTAGGCGCGTATGTGCAAGAGTGCATGTGCTTTGTACGTTGGCCAGGCATGGCTGCGCCGAGCACGAGCGGCACTGAAGGAGTGTACGCCGCTGAGACCCCCCGGGACGCGCGTGTCGCTGGATTCTCCTCGTATGGGCCTCTGCTCACCCGGGTGCGTGCGACAGATTGACAAATGGCGCTGGTGGCGGTGTTGATGGAGTTGAATGTGTTTGCAAGCACTGTATGTTCGGTCTGGTTTTGTAATGTGTCAGCTCTCTATATCTGCACAAAAGATACTTGGACGTGATTTTTGTTGTGTAGGAATATGCTGTTGTATCTGCTGTTTTTGGCACTGTCAATTCCCACAGAGGGCCAAGTCTCCCCTGACGATTGCTGGAAGAATTAAGCAAGTACAGGACTTAATGCACTGCATGAGGACCCTTTACATATGTGTTTATGTACCCCATTGTTGTGCTACATCTCAATTCCACTGACGCATGAACGCGGGCCAATCTTGCATTAGTTTCCACCGGCTACCCTGGATTTGCTGGCACTCACTCTCAACTCCAACCAGACAAGTCTATGATTCTTATGTGAACGCCCCCTCCCCAACCCCGCACTTCCCCTGACACAACAGACGCAACCCCGCAGCACCTACTTCGCATCTGCAGAATCTCCTGCTCCGGTAGCCAGCAACAGCATGGGAGGTTGGGGAACCCCTGTGCTACCGCGAACAGCAGGAGGTTTGACCATGCTAAAACGACGTCGTGGGGCAATGGACGACGGGGCTGACCAGCCTGACTTCGTCCCCCCTCCTACCACCCTACGCAGACTGAACCTGGCCATGGACGCCTCCCCAGCAATCAACCAGGCCACACCTGGATATCGAGAGACTGTGAGTGCATCCCAGTTCATACGGATGCAAATAATGAACATGCCTACATTTAGATGCGATCCTGATGCTGTGTGATCATTCCAATATCTGTCAAAGGTCGAAGCCGATTTAAGATGATTTCGCAGTCTTGCTGTACACGATAAGCTTCAAATCTTGCTAAGTGTGAGGAGGATTGAACCAACCCACTTATTAACACGCTTGTTAAGTGTGACCCAAGCACAACAATGGCACTTTTTGAGTTTGCTGAATCAGGCGGCACCGGCGAGCAATGTTGTCACAACGGATACCGCTCGCCGCATTTTGCAGACTCTTGACCAAATTACTGCTCCGATGGATTCTTCCCCCAGCAAGACGGTGAGATTTTCTTCGGATATTTCGCACGAACATTTGATATGTGCTTTCATGAAGAGCATTACGGTTGAAAGAGTTATCTGGCTGTTTACTGTTGTTTTGAGCTTCTGAATCGAGCCGCCAAATCTTGCTAGCAGTCAGATCCCTTGTCTTTCATCAATAGCAGACTGTCTTGATTGTCTCGTGTGGTCGTGTTTGACCACGCACTGATACTCAGGTCGTTGCTAGAGCGGCGGTGTTTTCTTCTTCATGAACTTGTTTGTATGTCTGAAGTTGATCACCCGTATGTGACAAGGTTTAGCTATCATGGAGCATGATTGTCCCTGAAATTGCAGAACTTCATTGCAGTCCATTCTACTTGTGATCTTTCAGACCATTTTGCTTGCTAAGGGCTAAAGTCCCTTCCCGTCATTCTTCCAGCAGGCGGCGGATTCTAGGACCCCAGGTCATGTCGCTACAAACACCTCCTCCGACGCATTCCCTCCGCCTCCAACGGCTGCACTTCCCCAGTTTGTACTTGAAAAGGAGGGCACACAGGCGGGGCCCTCAATACGTGTTAACCCTGTCCCTGTGCATGACGGCCCTAGCACGTCTGATCCCTCCAGTTCTGTTTACGGAGTCACAGTTGGTGACACCACAGTTGAGAAGCGCAATAGCACAGAAACTCCCACCGCCCCATCCACCTCGCCCCCTCCACCTGCCCA
>NHOP01001053.1:0-11917 GCA_018697155.1 Pyramimonas parkeae | reverse complement strand
CGCGATGTAGTCGACTTGCACTGGCGGGTCTGCCAGTTTACTGTTCATTACATTCTACGAACGGTATGTCAGGTGTTAGTCGTGCAAATCGAGACCGTGTTAACGATATATCCTAATCAACAACACTAAAACCCCCTTTTGGATTTTGGTTAGTCCACGGCAGCCTACTCTCTTGGTAGATCTGCTGATTTAGCGCGTTAAGCAGGTACATCAGGCTATGCTACCTTCCGCACGGAAGTATTTATCGCGGCATGCCTTATCGCGGAATGCCTTGAAAGATGCCGAATTGCAGGCACAAAATGTCGATTTGCATTTTTCTAATTCGGAATTCGATCGCCTTGTTGAGACGACCTCTATGCAAGGGTACTTGGCGGTGGACATAGGTACTTATGGGAAGGGACCTGTTATTTGATATTCTATGTGTGAGGTGTTTATTCGGAACAAGACAATGTCTTTAATCACCCTTGGGTTGGCATGTCCTTTTTGGGCGATTCCGGTGTACACTACCGTGTCAATTGCCCGAACATTGAAAAAGGCCATTTCGGATTTCAGTAATGACCTAATGAACACGCCATTCATGTTTTATCCTGCTAGATTGACATACGGCACAATGGTAATCGCTCTTGGATCAGTTGGCGGTCGTGAAGCGATATGAAACTGAATCCCAAATTGTCACGTGTCCAACCTCGGCCGCGTACACGGATCGCCCACATGTGGCGGCAAATGGGCAAGGGGGCTTGGATAAAATTTTCACATTATCATGTTGCGGCAATCATGTATATACAACTTGACTGTCGACTTGTGGGTTTTCGACCCATAATATTGACTACCTTTTGATACAATGTTCATAACAAGCTATCACCTAATTCGGTTGAGACCTATTTCGAGCTAACACCACACAACAAGATAGTACAAATTACGATCGAAGGCATGACTCTAGGGAAACAACCACAAACCATCGCGTCTTGGAAATCAAAATTAGACCAACGCCATCACTTATTGTCAGAACCATTGCCCAAACGGGATGGCTTCAAGCCTGCAATGGGTGCTGAGGTGGGGCGGAATCGAACTACGGGTTGGGTTTGGTGTGATGAGGAAGTAACTCTAGATGATGAGGAGAGCGCCCCTTCATCATGAGTTGTCTTGGGAACAGGAATCATCGCGGCCTGCCCGGAGGCATTTGGTGTCATCCTCGAAGTTGGCACTCCGGACATGGGCCTCTGTTTGTGTGCGGGAGCCGAAGGCGGGCGAGCTGCACGCGGTCCATTGGTCATGGAATGCATTGCAGACATAAAGTTGGTGGCTGAAGGCGGACGTGAGGAGGGAACCGCGGACTGAGGGCGAGAAGCTGAAGACTTGTACGTAGTAGACGACCACGGTCTTGAGTGCCTGTTGATAACATCACACATGTGTTATCATATGGCATTTCCAATAACTTCACAATGTGTTGGGATGTTCATTGATGCCGGGCACATGGGTAGTCTGATTGCATGTGTTTGATGAAGAATCAAGTTGAATATCTGACCGCTAGACCCAAAAAGTAAACCAATTCATCAATTGATCATTCTAAACATCGCATTGCATTGCAAATATAGCTAGAATAATCAAACTGTCACAAGGCACAATATGAACTTATCAAACTAGGATGCAAACGGATTTGCGATTTTGTACTGTCAAGCCTTATCTACACCAAAGGAGCTCATGTAGCGTCAATTGTTCACCAGCAGCACTGACTACAAGTTAAAGCACGACGGACACGTACCTTGAGGAAACTCCACTGGAAGGTCGAGAGAGATTTTCCGGGACAAGATCTTGAGTGACGCCAGGCACAAGGCCCTCGATTTTAATTAGGGCTTCCCTCATTGCCTCATTCTCAAGTTCAAGCTGTTGTATACGCTCAGTCTCTTCGTGGTATCTTTTCTGCCAAATCTGTTGCATTGGTTCAAACAACCCCAGAAGTAGATGCATGAGTCGTGGATCGTTTGGTGCTGCTGTATTTCAGCATCAACATGCTGCACTTCTTTCATGTGGTATGTCAAGAGATGAGAAGGTAGGAATACAGCTTGGCATTTGCGAAACCTTCTACGTTTCCCGAACTCAAAAATTGCAATCGATACCCTCAAACAGTGTGTGTTGGCATTGAGCATGGGCAGAAAGCTAGCACGCGGAGTTACCTCTGCTTGCAGAGTGTCCATGAGTGGAACGTCCTGTTCCTGTATAGTAAACGGTATCAGATGACCTAGCGCTCCGGCTGGTTCCCCATGTTTGGCAACTCGGGACCTGTCACTCCCGCCACCATCAGAAGCATCCAGCCGACGGCGCAGCTCCCTGGACTCTGGGATGTCAGCAAACATGTTACCGGTTCGTCGCTCCTGCTGCAATTTCTCAAGCTTGGTCTCCACCTCCTATAACACATCCGCCATGTCCATATAACTTGCTTATCCCCCAATGCACACGAAACGCATGAGAAATATACATGCATACACGTATAATGGGATATAGCCTCTACCGCATACATGTTGGGACCCAAATTCTACTCTCTTGGAGGAAACTTTGTCAACTTGAGCCGCGTCATAGTCTTTGCAACGTCATTGTTTTGTTCTTCCCGATAAACCGAGATACACATACACGCAACAGCACATGGCATGCAATCCAAGCTGACGCGTTTCGTGTTCTTTATAGGAATCGTCTGCTATTGTTGCACATCAACAGTAAACACTAAGGCATCGCCTACACATTCACCATGGTATCTAGCGGTTCAGAAACATCTGTATTTATCTGTCAGGTATCATCCGATATATAACAGTAAGTCACCGGCATACAAAATCTGCTTAGTGATATCTCGCCTAGCACTATACACGTATTGCAGCACTGAGCTTGTTCGCCTGCGGCATCTTGGACCTCGAAAACCGTAAAGAAGAAAATACATGCACACGCATCGTTATGATACATGAAAATTAGAATCATGCTCATTGTCCGCTGTACTCAATTCTTGCGCGTCGTGGGTGTGCGTATAGATAAAGGATATGTTGCTGGTGAGCACCCAAAATATGAATACACTACTGATGACACATTCCAAAACATGACAATAGTCTCAACCTCATATTCACACAACACTGTGTTGAAGGATGGCTTCATGCACACTAAAAAAATGCCAATTGGGAGATAGTATTCTTTGTATATCCATACGTTGAGCCTTAGGCGACATTCGGGCATTGCACATACAGATGGTATTGATCCTATTGCCGTTAATGTAGTCTTGCATGTCCCCTACTCAACTGGCAGCCAACCACACCATTTGAGCCAATTGATGAAATACTCAATGGAGCAGTATCAATGTTGGAATCATTTCATACAAAAGGCAAAACACATTGTCGAAACAACAAATGACCGTTGCACATAACTGGCATGGTCTCCTTCCTGTCATGTCGACCTAATCACACTCTGAAGTCAAATTTTCTGTTTCATACATATAAAGTCTTCCTTGGACCACGCAATCTGTGGGTTGACTCGATACACGGATTTCGAAGGTAACCTTGTGCAACGATAGAAATTAGCGCGCGATTCAGTTGACATGGCTCCCCGCCCTTGTGGTAAGGGTCATGTCCCTATACATATATAAAGTCTCTGGCGGCCTTAATCATGCCTAACATATACCACCCACCTGCTTCTGATGCTGTTCCACAGCTAGTTTTTTCTTCAGGTGAGCAATCTCCATTTGCAAGGCGTGCTCTTTGCTGCGGGTTGTGGTGTCTAGCCCCAGCCTGGCACGCCTCTCGCGGTCGCGGTCGCGATGCGGCGCAACCTCCTTGGCGGCGCTGGCCCCAGTACCCGCGGCGCTCGTCTGCCCCACGAAAACATCAAGATGATATTTCCACCAGGTGCGCACCACTCAGATCACATGCGTGAGTTTTTGAATGCGCACATACATGCACAGATTTCAAGCCACAACGCAGCAGTGTTCCAAACAAAGTGCAAATTCATGCGGGGTTTCGAAGAAATTGCATACTTGTACATGCTCCGAATGGAACGAGTACTGTTTGTCCAGGAAAAGAGAAGGCGATTATGATACAATTGGTAGGAGAACCTATGGACTGACCGGTTGTGAACACATGCAGCAGTCCATGAATTCCTAATGAGTACTGACTCACAATGGTACGTCACACTGATTGACAGACATCAAGTCATATCATCCACAGAATGCAACTACTGCTCCGCATCTGTATTCCCTGCACCTCTTCACCTATAAAGGCGCCACAGCTGTTATACTTGAATCTAATAGGGTTGCGGATTCTCATCGATGTGTGCGGGATAGATGCTGGTGACAGAAGCATCACACTAATCAGTCTGGCCAGCGATCAGTTTTGCCACACTTGAGTATGAGGCAAAACTCATCACGCAAATCACTATCATGGAATCAGGCTGGTACACTGTGTATCCACACATCTTCCGGATTAACAGCAATGATGATACTTGCGAACAGGTTGAAAGGAGCATGTGGAATTAGAACAAGTCTTTGAGGATCATGGCGGCAATGAAGTCAAACCCATGGCTACGTCGGCAGAGCCTAGGTTTGGTACCTACGGAATGCAGTTTCATACCTTGGTAAGGGCACCTTTGGCCCTGACCTTATGACTTCAGTCATGCTAGCTGGCAGGTCTGCCTGGATTCGCATGTGACTGCACACTAGTAGAATTCAATGTAGACGCCATTGATCAGACAGCTTGAGCCACTGACTCATCGTCTTGACCTCACAGAACAAGCCGATCATGATTGTCGGTTGAAAACACAAGAACCCGGAGGAGGTGGGAATCATCCGAGAAAACACCTTGGAAGAGACGCCATCCTCCTCCTTGGGCAGGCTTTCCTCGTTGTCCACTGCACGGACGCTGACGCTGTTCTGTTTGCCAGGCGCCATTGCTGTAGGGCCCCGAGGTGCTCCTATCTGAGGCTTTCGTCGCTCCAGCTGTCCCACCTGCAAGAAAATGCAGGCGCCGCACTATCTCACTAGTTCATGCAGCATGGTATTGTTGGCAGCTCGCCAGAATGAGACTCTACAGCCTGCGAGTTGGATCCTCACTGTGGAAGGTTTCTGCATTGGCTGATGATGGAGTCATGATCTTCTGTTGACAGGGAGCTATCATACCCAAGACAAGAACAAGCACTAGTTTTACCGAAAACTCTAAATGAATGTTCTCTATCTTCATTTCACCACCTCAATTTATGTACGTATCCTGAGCTGAGCCTATTCTTAACAAAAGCAACAGAGACTGTTGCAAAAGAACGAGTTGGTTATTCTGAAGGGCGCTTGTTGAAGCATGCAACTCAAGGGTGACTTGTCTGTAGAGAAACGAGTGAATATCTTGCACAGAGGCTGTTGATCAAGCAAACTCGCAAACAGATATTCAACAAGACACATACCACGCACTGGGAGAACCACAGAAAACACGACAAGCAGAGCGCTTCTATTTTCTTGCGTTGGTGCTGTATATGAATGTTGTGCATTCCTGCTTTTCCTTTGATATTCCTACCACTGGCATATCATTTGTTGACAGCATACCGCTCACAAGTGCGTGAATGTGCGCACCTTCTCCTCTAGATCCGACATTTTCCGGCCAGCTTGTACCTTCCACTGCATAAGCTTGCCCTTCTGTCGTTTTTGGTTGTTCACCTGAAGGTGTGTTTGACAGCGACCTCTTCCCATACGCGACATCACTTGCACCGCAAAAAGAAAACTCCAAGCAAAATTTCTGCGGATGCAACAAAAATAGGAGAACATGCGCAAGATCGGACAATGAATATGGATTGGTGCATGTTCTATGTGTGCTTAATTTTGAGCAGGCGGGAAACTGAAGCCGTATACCAATCAGCATAAGTATCATCATGTTCTGACAAACATCCCGCTCAGTATTCTGGCAACAATCTGTCGACAGACCAAACTCAAAAGCTATCTGATTGTGTGTATGCATGCATGTATGTACTTATGTAATCATGTATAACTGTATCCACAAACCCACCTCACTGGTTGTCCTCTTCAAACTGGCGTGCGCGTGGCGCAGAGCTAGGTTGGCAGCATGCAGCTTCTCCTCCAAGTATATGGCTTTGGCGTCTGCCTGCTGAATCTGGCCCCACTCCAAGGCGTCGGATTTCTCTCGCTCCTCCATGTAAGCTTTCATCCGACGGTCCAGAGAAGCCTCCGTGATGCGGCCTCGAAGGCGGGAGAGCGTGTTCATCACCAGAATCGTGCGTTCCAGCTCCATCTCGCGTGCCTGTCCATGCATGTCAGCACGCTCAGTTGGGTCCTCATTGATGTTATCAACACCGATCGTTGGTTGGCAAGAATTGTGCTCCATTTTTGTCATCTGCGGATATTAGGTCTGGCTGGAATTCGCAACTCACAGAATTTGTATAGAGCGCACCTGCAGGTTTGCATACTTATTGAGTAGTGCGCATGAATAGTTGTATATATATTATACTGTTGAAGAAACATATCGGATAATCATCAACCCCATGATTGGTTGTCCATCAAGGGAGCTTGAGCATTGAACTTTGTTCGGGGGAAAATTGCTTCAATGCCAAACTGGAACACGAAAGCACAATGGCGCAGTGGTTCTGCAAGCACGCGATAGCAACTGAAACGCACACAGCTGTCGCAAACTTCATCATGCAAGCACAGCTCTATCTCCTCCTTGATGTACTTTCGCCAAAGCAGTCCCGCTTTCGCAGGAAGACTACATACAAAGTCAACAATTGGTGAGGCCCATAGGTGCCTCGCAAATAGTTGATTTGTCAGAACGCAGACGGGCTTTAAGCTTCTAGGTTACAAGGTGCAGGGCAGGGTATGCCTTCGGTGCGGTATCACGAATAGCCACATATGCTGGCTGGAGGACTTCAATTTCCTTGCTTGCTGTTATTCATGGCAAAACGAAACAACGATAGAAGGCAACGACAACTGCGTGTCGATTAGTTCAATTTGGACTCGGTACAACAATTAGATGGTGATCCGAATGGACACCACAAGTCACACACCTTGGCAAAGCTGAGCTCCACCTCCATCATGTCAGCGCGTGTTTTGTCGTCTGTGGCCTCCACGACCCAAGAGTGGAGCTGAAACTTGAGCATTGTCTCCTTTCGCAGCGTGGCCATCTCCGTAAGGAGCTTTTCTTTGGTCTCCATAATCTGAAACACGTCCCCGAGCAGCCCAAAACTCAGACGAACAAGCAACTGCAGTTGAGACTCACGACACAGCATCTGCCGCGTGAAAAAGTGCAAAACAGTGGCCTAGCATTTGGTCCTGGTGTGTTGTATCACAGATGGGTCTCACTTGACCCTTTTCACATACATCATCTTGCAGAAAGAGGGTCAGGCTTGCAAGGTGGGTATACGTCAAGGTCTATCTGACCAATCTACCCATGATCATTCAACAGTTGCATAAAATGACGGGATGAGACATCGCACATGCCGCTGCTCCTTGGTCTGGGCAACGTCCACTTTGTACTCAAGCTCCTTCAGGTTGGCTTCAAACTCCTCCCTAAGCTTTATTCGCAGCTTGGCCTCTTGCTGCCCCAGCATGTAGTCCTTGAACTCAACCGTGCGCTTCAGTGAGTCAATCCTGCAAAAGAACTCATTTCTTCCCTTTCTATCCACATTGCTTGAATCAATTTGAACGTCGAGTGTTTTGGAGACACATGCTGAAGATGCACGTATTGAAGATGCATTCGTTGCATACAGACATAGGCTTGAACATTCAACAACATGGGTACACATAAACCCTGAGAAAATGAACCAAAATGAAAATGGCATGGAGTGGAACATTAAGCACAGTTCCCATCAGCTCAGTAGCAGATCTATCCATGACACTCTTCACGTCAGTCTCGTGTAGCGTAGCTTGTGGATTGCGTAATGCTAGGTGTAAATCACACTGACCAACTTTGCACAATTACAGAGCGCGACCCATGTGTTGATGGTCTGCATTATCTCAGTCGAATACATAAGCCTGTCACGGCCACTCACTCATGAAAAAGTGCCAAGCCAAGGTCACATAAATCGATTTTGAGCCTGAAGGTCATGGCCTGTCTTTCCAGAAGGGTCTCAGCTTTGAACTGCTCGAACGCCGCACGTTGCATCCTCATCTCCAGTTGCATGGACTCCACCACCTGTCGAGGCAAGGAGGATCTGAGCTTGAGCCAATCCAAATTTCAAGTGTAAATGAGAAACATCCAGAGACCAAGGAGGCCAATTCGCCTTAGAAATACACTAACTGCACTGTTGCAGTTCGTTATGACACAGTGTTGCTGCTCCTGGCAATTTGTGGGACATAGATCCACAGGTGGGAGAAGATGCAACTATGCAGGGCTGAAATGATCCTTGCACTATGACATTTGAACGGGAATGTGACTCAAAGGAGTGAGTCAGCACTGTTGGAGAATGCTGTCCTCAATGGTTAACATGGCAAGAAATCAGCCCTGCTGATCAAAACAAAATATCAAATCATCCGAGCATCAATGATGAAAGAGAATAGGCTAGAGTGGCTTGTGCTTTGCAGAGTGTCTTAAATCTGGAATCGGTGTAAAACTATCAGACAAGCTCATGTGAGCGAATTTGAAAAAATGTCACTTAGCAAAATAAGGTCGACCTCAGCATGGATTGAGGAGGCCAAGTACGTGGCAATGCAGTCGCTCATTGCCACAATAATTCTTCAACATAGACACAATACCCGTTGTTTGAGCTGAACGCTTTGGAATTGTTACCTCCTCTGAATACTCCCCTGTAATGACCGAGACGCAAACACGGTGCATTTACCTGTTGGGTGGACTCGTCGCGCGATCGAGATTGCTGCTCCAACAGAAGAAACACGCGCGAGGTGAAGTGCGAGCACCACAGCTTTAGGTCGGACTCCTTCACCATGTATGTTGTGTCCTCCGAGGAAGTCAGGCCTGGAATGTCATTGGTCTTGGGGGTGATGTGCCCGAAGCCCAACTGGTGGAGCTTAGACACAAAGGCTGAAACAATGTCTTCCTGCGCAGTGGCCTGATAGAGCATGCAAAGAGTGCAAGGAGTGAAAAGAGAGGGTTTCAACGCGAGTGCAAAGTGAATGCAGGCACAAGTCCGATGCTGCTGGGTGGACTCGTGCAAAAAAAAGTCATTGTCCCACCATACGTCTGATGGGACTAAAGATTCATGCGAGCGCCTGTGCAGCTTCCGCCTCTCAAGCAAGGGTTGCGTCCCATTGCACGTAGATACATGCATAGATACATTACACCGACAGATGACCATACACACAATCTGGAAATTCTCCTTGGATCCTACGACATGTGTTTGCACCTGGACACACAGTTGCTGAAGGTTACTGTGTGCGGCAGTAGAATTTAGTTGGCATGGCTTCCCGCTCTCTGGATAAGGGCCATGTCCCATAACCACTGGGCAGGGAGCATTGTCAGCTGAGTTCTGCACTGAATTCTTCCACTGTACAAGTTTGCCCCAAATATCTCTGCACATGGTCAAATTACCATTCCATAAAATCGAAGTAGATGTTTCTTGTTGTCCCCGTCGGAACAGCCAGTCTATCTTTGCACATCTGTCTGAAATATCCATTCTACACATACAGCGCATCCTTGTCCCACAATTCGAATGCGAGCGCTTATTGTAATATATCCGGATACACGGTTGCTGTGGGATTTGGGAACTTGGCACGTTGGCTTGGCTTGACGCCAGCTCAATAAACAGACAAGACTTTTTACCTGAAGGGCTACACAGCTCGTAAAACCTTCATTTTATACTGACATCATGGGTTCACTTCCACCAAGAGTTTGCAGAGGCGAACACACACTCAAAAACAGAGTGCAGACTCTACACACAACGGCGCAAGTCCCTACAAGAAGGCAACACAGCAGCATGGTGAACCACCTCCACATGTGCATGCCATATCCCCAAACAGGCCTGAGGTACAGTGACCATTGGCAAAAGAACACGCAGAAGACCAGAAAGCGCGTCTCCATTTGCCATCAGATGAATGCGCACATGAACGAGAAGACATGCTGTGGCTCTGACCATCTCAAAAGGAGGAACCCGTACCTTGTAGACCGTGGGGTATAGCACCGCCACGTCGCGCATGATCACCTGTTCCACACTCCCCAAAACCATTCACTTGAATATATAACGACTGTTCACCACCAGAATCACGTCGATTGCAAAAAGAGTGTCATCGCTCGCTAATCTACCATGACCCTCTAGCCAGCGTGCAGTGTTGACAATTGATTGGTCGGGGCATCACCAAACCATGGCAGCACTTGAACCAAGGTCCCTCATGAGAATTGAGCCGCCGCCCTACCCAGCAGACCACACAACATAGGCCACATCCCACGCAGATGCGCTTGTGCTAAAATCAAGATCAACGCAGAATCGCATGCTGAATAACCAACTGATATGTGGAAGAAAAACTAAGTGCTTATACGAAAGTTGCCAACCTACCACCGTGATGGAGCGACCCAATCGATCGTGCGGAAACCTTCTCCCACAGAGTATCCGGAAGAGCACACACGGTTGTCTTTGACAAAAGACAACTCTCTTCATGGTGAGTCGCGCAACGGCACTTGCGCATATGACTCCAAAATTGCACCTTGGATTCAGCAATCGGGCATGAGAAACAAGGTTCCTGCTGTGAGCAAGCTGAAATGTCTCCCCAAATGCTCACATGCATGAAACAAGAAAGAATTGGATACAGAGCGAGAACCCAAGCTATCGCAGGCCACAAAGGACTCCTGACACCACACCAGCCGGCAGTTCACGGCAGAGGCACCCAGTTGTACGCCCAGGATGAGGTACCTGGCACTCTGCCTCGAGCTGTTCCATGCTCTTGGTGAGCACCAGCTCATCCATTTTCTTTTTGCCGCGGTATACACATGTCTCAGCACGCTGCAGGTCTTGCGCCGTGTCTGAAGTGCACCCCACATTGGACAACAACAACTGCCTCCGCCGCAGCAGACCAGGGTCGGCTTCCTCTGCCGATGTGACGCTTAGTGCACTCTTCATGTCGTCGTCTACCTGTGTGCATACAAACTTGCACTCAGTGCATATGCATAGATGTGTTTATACATACACATACACATAAACATACATATGTAGGTACATACACAAGGTATATATATTGGGATATGACCCCTACCAGCTGGGTGGGAAGCCTCATCAAGTATTCACACAATAGAATTCCATAAACTGGCAATGTCACTCCAAGCAACAGTGCGCCAAGGCTACCATATATCTACGTATGCAAAATGAAGATCCAGTAAGATGCGCCCTTAAAGCTCAAAATCAAAGCCCCCCCAGGGAAAGTCATTCACACCCTAGCAACCTTTTGGATCGCATGCTTATATGGCAAGGTGATCACTCCAGGACTGGGTTTGAACATTAGCTCCTGCTGCTGGAGCTCCTCCGGGCATGTGTATCCAAGACACATTGCATGTAGTATAATGACTACTGTATTCAAAATAATACGACAGAATCTTGCGAAACAAACTTACAATAACCCAACCTAACCGATCATCTGTCAGAAAGTGTGCCAAGACCTAGTTCTACTGTACTGTAAAACAACATCACCTCAATCATGGAAATCATGAGATCTGCCAAAATGTGCCTAACAAGAATATCATGAATAGTTCATGATTGAGCTCAAGGTAAATATGTACTTCATTTCTGCCCCGGTACTCCGCACTATGGTGTGGATGTTCCCCGTGTGGCACCAGACAGGGAGACGCGCCCGTGGCTGGGCAGGAGGAGGGAAACCTCCTCCTTCCCGAACCAACCCTCGAATGAGGGGGGTTCAAAATTATTTTTAATATCATTATCATCATGATCACTACATCAGGCGTATTTCATGTTTGAGATCAAGGTACATTTACATGGGGACATGACCCTTACC
>NHOP01001052.1:0-11924 GCA_018697155.1 Pyramimonas parkeae | reverse complement strand
TACGCGCGGCGGCGGGGGATGTTGGGGATGCGGTGCTGGCAGCGGGTGCGGTTGAGGGTACGGTACGTGCAGCGGCGGGGGTTGTTGAGGGTACGGTACGTGCAGCGGCGGGGGCTGCCCTAGAGCGTTCGGCGCTGGCGGCGGCGAGGGCTGCTCTGCGGGTGGTGGTGGCAGCGGTTGGGGCTCCACTTGGACGTGAGGCACAAGTAAAGTTGAGGGCTTGGTGTTGCGAATGCATTCAGCAGGAAGCTTTGGACGAAGGAGCGCTGCCGGGCATGGGCACTCCTCCTGCCAGTTGGCGTTTGCGCGTTTGTCAACATACAAACATGGTATGTTTTCAAACGGACGCGTACAGCTTGTCAGGCTATTTTGATGAAGATGAGGAGATACATCTGGCTGTCTCAATTGACATAGTTTTCAGCCCATAGCTTACAGACTGTGTCCCCTTCAACGTTTCCAATATCGCGCTATTTTCATGTGTTCACCGGCAACATCGATAATGCAACTTGCATGTATTGTGAATGTGTGTTTATCGCAATGTGAACATTGATTTTTCGAGCAAAGAAGCTGAAGCAAACATGATTGGGCACGACTATGAATAGATCCTCGTGGGTGCACCAACAGCAGAGCTCCCCGGCCGGCAACCAAGTGCATATAAAGCACACAAAGACTGCACTTCATATGGATTCTCACAAATCAGCAAGCTGTCTATCGGGATGATGTGTATGTGCTGATTGGACCACGTCACCTGTGTGTTGACACAACACGCCATTCTCAAAAGGCTCCCAATAAACCATGAAAACTTTGCGCGCGATTCAGTCCATATTCAGACAAAGCTCCCTGCCCTCTGGGCAAGAGTCATGTTCCCGTTTATATTGCGGGAATACAGCCCTGTTTATGGAAGATATGTGCTACATGATCATGCTCGTCTCCGTTTTTTTGTGCTCGCAGACAGCTAAGGGGTGACAACACACTTGTCCCATGGTGTGTTCGAAACTAATGAAAATGAAAATGAGGGACATATGCCAGACGATGGATACAAAAGAATGACAGTTACCTGTGGAATGATTGATGGCTGTTGAACGCAAGTTGGGCTCAGAATACGCGGCCATTTGTAAGATGACCGTCGTAGGGGGTACAGCACACTCAATCCACGGTGTGATACAAAGTGGAAAGGGGAAATCAATGAGATTGAAGGATATACACCGGACTGTATGTACGAGAGAATGACAGTTGCCTATCAAATGATTGCCGGCTCTTGAAAGTAAACTGGGCTCACAATGGTAAGTCACCATTTGGTAATACGCACCATGTTCACGGTAGGGGAAATAACGCACTTGTCGCATGGTGTGTTCCCAATTGGAAGGAAGAAATAAATAATATGAATAGGGATCTACACCAGAATGTGTGTTCAAATGAACGACAGTTGCCTATGGAATGATTGACGGTTCTTGAAAGTAAACTGGGCTCACAACGGCAACATGGAAGATGATGATGATGGTAGGTGTGCTTTTCGTTTGCATTGGATTCATGAAGATTAAAGCTGGCATCATTCATTGTTATTGAGCATATCGTGTAATCACACACTGCAAAAACTTGTGAATTTGTTATGCGGTCAAATATCGGACGAGAAGTTTGTCTATTCCAAGGTTTGTCAGATTATTGGACAAATGTTGGACAAGAAACAATTGTCCAATATTCTGACATAGTCTTGTGAATTGTCAGCGATATAACTGACAACACATGTCAGGGGGAACAACACACAGAACGGAGTACAACGCAGCAACACGGCAAAATAACGAAACATTTATATGCATTTCATGGAACATACCATATTTTAATTTGCTTTTCTTTTCATGCATAGTCATTGGAATGTGGACATTGCTTTTTCAATCCAAGCTGGAGCAGACATGCTTGTTTACAACTGTGAACAGATCCTTGGAGCTGGACCAACGAGTAGAGCTTATGAGCCGGCAACCAACTGCATGTGAAACAGACAAGGAGTGCATCATATGGATTTCACCGATCAGCACACTATGTTGGTAAGGGTGGCGAGACAGTTTCTCCTTGGGCCACGCAATTTGTGTGTTGACGCGATACACAGGTGTTCAAGGGTGCCCTGTAAATAAATAGAACGAAGAACGCGAATGGAGTTGACATGGCTCCCCGCCCTTTTGGTGGGGGCCACATACATACACCTGCATATACCTGAACACGGGAAGGCATTGTGACACATCCCTTATATACATACTTGTTTTCATGCTAGTGCTTCCATGTCTCATATTTTTCACAGCAAAAGTAGACTTGTCCAAGTGGAAACACGGGGATTGCAGATGAAAAGGGCAAATCTTGGTGCCTCGTCAATCACTTTGGTCTGTTCACACAAGGACTCGTGTGCTGCTCTCGAACTTGTTGGCACAAAAAGTTTGCGCAAGGTCTGTTGATCTTGAGCGCATCATCCAACATATAATCTTGTTCCTGCATGAATTGTTCAACACGAGGATGTACGCAGAATACTCCAGCTTGGTCTTGATTGTACACTTTTCAGGCATTATACCCGGGTATGATACCGTCCAGGATATCTTCATGTGGCAGATTCAAGGGTTCTGGGCAAACTTGACATTCAATATGAATGATGAATCCACAGCTGGGAACGTGTAAATCAACAAAAGTTCTTTGCCAAGTTGCCGTGCGCAGAGACGTTGGACATGGCTTGGTCGAAGAAATGGTTGTTTCATTCTAGGCTCCCAAGTGGCGGCAGAGGCGCAAGTACCATCAATGTTTCCATTTAGGAGGTGGACAACTTGGACCAGCTGACCATTTGCAGGAACTGGTCTACCAATGCAAAGATTCAGCGGGAACAAAATCGATGTAAAGATGCGTGAGTGCAGAGGCCCAGTCTCAACATCGCCATCGCCACAACCACGTACGCAACCATGACGGACCAACCACCATGGCTGGACACGAATCAACCTTTTGGCCGCAAGGACGCAAAGAGTGTCAACATCTCGCCCCCTGCACGAAAGTGTTTCACCGATATTTGATGATCCGTACCAGTCTATAGGCGTCTTTCAAGGTGCAAGTGTACCGCCCTCAACGCCTTCAATCCGTTGTTCAAGGGGCCACTGCATGAATGCCAAACCAAATGAAACCAACTGTTATGGTCTCGTAGCCCTGGGTCGTTGGAGCATTGTGCTGAGGTCGCGCCTGGGGAGGTGTTCCCAAGCAGCTTTTGACCTCGCCCACTTCCTACATACCCCCTAATTCCCGCCGTTTGGTACAATCAGCGATCCCGACAGCACAAGACCATGCATGAAACAAGCTGGCGCCATTCCCAATCCTTACTCGCCGCTTCGAGCGATATCAGCCGGCCTCGGGAGGCTGACCGGCGCACCTCGTCGCTGAGCGAGCTCGCTTCTGACAGGCTGGCCCGGCACTCTGCGTCGCCCTCAAACTCATCCAGGGAGGATAAGGGGGAGCCTGGATAAGGGGCTTCGCAAAAATCCTCTTGTTCAGCACTCCCGTTGTCCACAGCTGGGGGTTGATCCCCGAAGATCTTGATATAGCTGTATGCCCGCCAGCGCTCCATCCTGCATTTGATAACATTGTGACGTGCACAACCACATGTGAAGCCAAAGCATCAGAAACAGCCTAGATTCTTGGTCAACTGAGGCTCTATGATGAATGCAAGCCCACCCTGCCCACCAGTGGCAATGTCCAATGGTGAACCAAGTCAAAGCCATCTGAACGAGGGACAGCTTGTCACTTCATCCTACAGAGCCTGAAACGGCCTCAAGTATCAAGAAGGACGGCTACAAGCTGCTCTGCAGTCACATATGCTTACTCAATCCATGTGGTAATATGTTCTTGATGAGCCATCATGCTTTCGTTCGAGCAACTGATATTGTCAGTCGCTAGCTAAAGGTGACTTACCTGCCAGCACGCCTAACTTCTATGAAATGCTGAGCGAGGCAGAAAGTAGAAAAAGGTGATAATGCTCTAGAAATGCTAAGCATTGATGCAATCATTGTGCATCTTAATCTTGGGTGCAATACCACTTGTGCAGGTCGTCTTCCTCGCATCCATAATCCAGAAACAAAAGTTCTTAACGTTCGAAGTACAACGTTTTCAAGAATGATTCCTTGATGATCTGGTTTGGGAGCGCTTCGTTCCCGACACTGCACTGCACATGCTTTTCTTGATCAAAATGCAACCAATCTACACATGAACAATCCCGGCTTCCTAGCAGGATCTGTCTAGATCATCTTTTGCCGACTTTCGACCGTGTCAGAGGGAAATCAATCCATGGTCCATACACAGACGCTGGGATAATTTGAATCACACCTGTCTGCCTTGGCGGCCTCGAGCCTGCAGCCAAACAGTGTGCGTGAACTAAAACCTTGCAACGCCGCCTTGTACTCCCTTTCCGTCTGAAGAGCGCGCCCCGAACACACACACAGTGTGCCACAGTGGGACGCTTCACGCAAACATAACCTTGAGTAGTGTTAACGGGAACAGCACTGTTTGCTTCAAATCCGCTAGATCACGTTGAATATTGGTACTGGTTGGTACTGGAATATTGGTACGAGATCCACACGATCGGCGTGTCAACGCGGTCGCTGAAGCATTGTAGGCCGGTGCACATTCACCCATTCAAAAACTGCGGTACTCCAGCAACTGATCTCCCGGAGGAGGACAGGTTGGAATATGAAACAATTCGAAGCTCAAGTGTGTGCCAGATGTACATTCCACACGGCGAGAGGGCGATGTGTTGCTAGAGAATCTGTGCCGTGTGTCCAATTTGTGTTCGGTATGATCCTGAGGTGAGCCAGCGCAATGACATGTCATCAATGTCCGCTATGATTTTTGAACCCGAAACGTTTCATAAACGCGCTCTTGTAGGGATTCCCAGACCTTTGGGGAGCAATCCTGTTCTAAAATATCACGAATATTGTCGAACAACCGATTCACATACGCAACCCAGGATATGACACTGTCGGATCTGTTGATCATGAAGTCTACCAAGTCAAACCCGAATGAAACTTGGCGTTGCATGGCATGGAGAGCAAAGTATCCGCTACTTTAACAGTTCAAACACTCACACAACGCTTGCAATTGCAATGCGGAGCTGCTCTAGCGCGCGATTTCGAGTATGCAGAGCATGTTTTTCAGGAGGAAACCCCCTGTCAATATGTTATCATTTTCAAAACCGTGTTATGTGTTCTGCGAGGTATGGCACATACCTCGTACCCCACGCATGCGGTCCGAGCAAAATTCTGGGGAGGGTCGAGACACATCATCCCCCAGCAGGAAGGTGAGTTGAAGCAATCCTACACAAAAACAGTTTATATAAGTCACAGCAAGTCATCCGGACTGCCTGTACCAAGCTGTCAGTACACGAGGCTTAAAGAGACTACGTTCTCCTCATCCATATAAAACACAGGTATACGATATCAAGTCGACACAACGGCTCCTGCCCCATCGCAAGCACTTCCTTCGGACACATGGCTATAGAGACAGACATCTACAACAGGGCTAGATCTTGCTGGCAGCGTGGGGAGCAGCAGCAGGGGTCGTGGGCAGAGGAAAGGTGAGGCGGCTTTCTGGGAAATCGCGAACTTTAATTCCAGGGCTCCGACGCGCGCGCCCGCACCTCGCACCACAGGAAAGTTACTGTGCCGTAGGAGGCCGCCAGCTGGGACAAGGCGTGGCGGCGTCCGTCGAGTTTGGGCAGGTTGCGCACGGACACCACAAAGCGTGCATCCATCTGCACACAAACCTCCAGCCACAGCTCCTCATCTCCCACGCCCCTGCCCCATCTTGTGACAGTAGTTCGCAAGGAGCATCATGACAATCATCGAACTGGAAAACTGGCAAATGCATTGGCGGCTGGAATTGGTTGAAATTCAGTTCCAAATTCCATAGCAACATCCATCTCAATCAACAGTGATTCTTTAGAATGGCAACAAACAAGACAAGGCGATGGTCCCATTGGTGTTCTGGCACTCTTTCCCAACCCAACAACCGGGAAGCAGATTCAACGACATCAATTGAAGATTGTCAAATTTCAATACTTCGCAAGCCCGGTCGCGATCAAGAATCGCTGCCCCCTAGCAATCAATCGCATGTTGCTTCTATCATCAATCACTGATGCAGAAGATTTCCAGTTCCCACACTATATCTCACCCGGTGATGCCATTGATACTTGGGCTTAGTGCTTGACAGCATGTTCTCGGGAAGGCACAGGTCTCCTGGGTTCGTCCAATCGGGGGTTATCTCCCTGGCCGGGCCCAAGCTCGTTTTCTGTGGCCTGTGCCCGTCCCACCAATTCAATAGCTTTTCAGGAAGGTGCGCCTCAACATTGTGGGCGGCTAACAAACAATCCTTGCCCCGATGCAGCAAGCAACCTCAATAGAGTTGCGCGCTGGGTTCGGCTAGGGTGCCTGCTCAGAAACTCTCTCGTCGAATGCAAAACCAGGAATGCAACATCTGCCGACAAGATATCCCTTCCACCTAAACAGCAAAAGTTTCGAAAAAGGAAAGAAAGAAAAGTCGAGCACCCACCAGCATTGGGGACTCTGCGCAATGAGGGCGACAACAAAGATAGAAGTTCCGGCTGTGGGCACAATTGTGTTCATTGGAGGTTGTGAGGGATGACTTCTGACACTCAACCGCACGTACAATGAATTAACCAGCACCAAAAACCGCAATATTTCAACAGCATATCCGTGTGGCGTGAGATCACAAGCAACTCCATTCAGGGTGGTACGCTTGGGACACTGGCAACACCGACACCACCTGCTGTTTCTGCCAGAGCTGGAGGCTAGTCTTGATTGCGGCTCTTTCTGGGCATTCTTGTTGGGCTGAGGTCTGGTGACTACATCGCAGTCCGACTGCCGACGTGAAACCATTCGAAATCGTAACTCGGGTTTGCTCGGATGGGGCTGAGCTTGGGGCCGCTGAGAGGAGGGTGGCGCATTTTGACCTACGCTAGTGCTAGCTCCGGCTCCCCCTCCCTGCGCTGCTTTCCCTCTGTCTGCGTGGGGGGAGGTTTGACGAGGTTGCTGCTGCGGGCGGAAATGCACCCCGGGAGGCGGATCAGGCCTAGCATTGGGTGGGAGCCCTGGTCCGCCGGGAGCCGCGGGGGGTTGGCCGCCTTCACCATCGCGCGGTCGCTTGTGCTGAGGACTGCCAAGACGGAGGGGGAACATTCGAAATCAGCAAAAGTCCAAAAAAAAACAGCCACACCAGTGCAGTGGAAATCAGCATCGCTGTTGAGAGAACACACGGAAACACTGGCGGGAGAGTTGACTTAGGTGTCTCTACTGAACCAGATTCACATGATGTTGTTGCGAGATTAAATGAAGCGTGGTGGACGGCATATGCAATGTCAGTGTCTGGACCCATCCACAGCTGCGCTTTCTGCTGAGGGCAGCCTTGTGTCCTCAACTCAGATTGCACTGGCGCATCACAGGTCAAGCGCGAACTGTCTGTCTGGATTCGTCCGCAGCAGGTGCGACGAGAAGAATGTTTATCTGAACCCCTCACCAAGGGCTGGTACTAACCCTCTGTCATTATGCCACGTGTCTACTTATTCCATCCTGAGTTGCAAGGTGTGGCCGCGATCCCAGGGAAATGTGAAAAATCCATTCGTGGGGATGACGTTCCAGGTTTCAGAGGCATAAACTGTTTTGATGTTGGCAGTGCTCAGTGGTCCCTAGAACACATCGGAGAATCGATATCCCTCGCCATACGTTGAAAACTTACAGCATTTTCTATATAGGGGATAAGCATAAATGCTGTATATCTGTTAATGCAGCCCACTCAGTTTTGGGAGGTGGTAGGGTATCAACTCGTTATAAATGGCCCATTCGAGTGCACAGGAAAACATTTTTTGTTTTCCTTTTGTTCAGGATAAAGCCTCCACCAAAGGCACAAGTTGCAACGATTTTGAACAGAAGGGTTTGCGGTGTTGTTGTGCATACAACAACACAGCAAACCTTTCTGTTCAAACTGTTGTGCTGTGCAAACTCGACTGTTTCCAAAACAGAGCTTAAGATACTCTAAATGCATAGAACGTTGAATGCTGGGGTGGAAAACAAATTTTGTATCTGTTTGGGTGATTGTTTGAGTTGGAATGTAGTGAATCATCAAGATGTATCTACGCATCGCTCGAAAGCTCAAAAATATGAACTTACTAAGTATACAGATACAAAAAAAGGATGCATGGCCTCAGCGAAAATAAAATGTGATATGGGTTGCTACACTGAGTAGAGGAGCAGCAAGAGCACAGAGGAAAACTTCATCTCGATCATCCAGGTCAGCGGCGAGTCAGCTCATTCGCATAAGCAGAAAATATTGCACACACTCACGTTTCAGACAGTGTGCATCCATCTTGGCACATGCCTGGTGAACAGTTCTATTGTGCATACAAGACATCAAAGTTTACAGTTGCATCCTTCCGCATGATTCTTTAGCACAAACTTAGTCACTGAGCAATGCGAAACCCAACCAGTGGCTATATTCGCTGCAAGACCAAACACTTGCCCATGGATCACAGCACACCCTTCTGTACTTATGTTCAATTTCGGCGACAGGTTAAACTTTCATCGTCTATAATGCATTATATCATGATTCCTCTTAAGCTAATGCGTAAAATATGTAGCAAATTTTGGTTCTATAATCGTGATGTTGATCCTGCAGTTGAACTGTTGCAGGAGAATCCAAAAATGCGAACCCTATTATAGCTAACATTGCACAAGCTAGCGGTGTAGAGTGATGACAACAACAGCACATGCGACAATCGAACTCAATTCATCGAAACTTACTTCAAGTCCATGTGGCAAGTGAAAGTGGAACCCTACGGGTAAATCCATGAACTTTCTGATTTTCAAAAAGCAATACTCCCCTCAACGTACTCCGCTGCCACTATAGGCTTCAGTATTTCCATTATCGCATGCAATAGGCCATTCAAAATAAATATAATTACGATTAATCTTGGTACAGAGTGCACATATCATCCAAAGTCGATACCTTGCAGATTCAACTTGTTTTTCTTGGAGCATCTCAAGGTGGAACAAAACATACTCTTCGTCTAAGCTCACCAATCACCTTTGCACATCAGAGACAAGTAAACATGAAACCATGGCAAAAAACACTAACAGCACAAGCCATTTATGGACGGATAATTCGTGGCTACTTCTTGGCACGCTACTTTCTGCATGCCAAAAAGTAGCCACACACAAAACACACACCGCCACAGCGCGCACGGCACATGAGAAATTGAAGACGATGTAGGCTGCATCCAGAAAACTGAGCAACATCTCCCATGACTTTACACCGAGACAGAATTCGTGCGCATGCGCGGCGTTTGAACTTGTTCAAATACTCACCGAGGATCCGTGGGGCCGCCCGACATGCCGAGTACAACTGAAGGCGCAGGCGGCCGTTGGCATTGGAATCAAAGCGGTCATGTGATCCCCAGATAAGACAATTAGTATGTGACTAATTAGGGTACAATTAGTCACATAGTATGGAAACTGTTGAATCACCACGTTGTCCTGGGGAAGATGACTTGCAAATCGAACATGCCCCGCCAGCCAGCGTGCCCTTCACAGTTGAAAAAAATCATCGGCCGAGACATAAGCTTGCATGTCTCATAAGCATGTCGAGACTCGGACTAGCGTTTTTTTGCCACGAATCAAGCCGTCACCAGCTGGGCCCACCGTACATTGATCTATATTCTTCACATGGTTGATAATAACGATAGTGAACCGTCACAATCATAGGGCATATCGTTATGTGCCTCGGACACTGCTGCTGACCCCCTGCATGTCCTTTCGATCATTCCAGCCTTGGAAAGATGACCTCATCCTGGGATGAAGGATGAGTGCTGTACATTCCGGAGCCCGTGAACTTACCGCTACTGTGGATGGACGCGGAACCGACACCGTGCGATGAATCGACACCACGAGGAGGAAAGCCATTCCAACCCATGTTTCCCTGTGCCTATTTTCCGATGTGCCGATGAATATCACCTTTCCTACCGATAGTACCTTTCACCAAAAACGCTCATCTAATGTGGGCCACTGAGTGTGTACCGTGCATCTGGCGGAACAACCGGACACGCTTCGCTGCATGTATGGCACATGACGTTGCATATGCAAGTGAAGCAATGAAGAGCAACATCTTATTGGCAATGTTTACCACATAAACCCTGACATAGACCTAGAACTGAACGATGTGCTACAGAATTCAATTCAACACAATTCACTGATTTTGCAAAGGCCTCTCGAAAGACCCTCGCGCTTTGTATGTGAGGGCACAAAGTGAAAAGTTGTGAAGAACAGCGAGCTATGTCAAGACAGGAGTGTTGCATCAGAGTTTGTGTTTAATTCGCGCTCAAAATGTGACCAAGGCTTGTGTTTACTTGGGTTTCAAACTGAAGATGGGCTTTTACAATCATCCATGGGCATAATTGAATTTATGTTGTTGGATACACATTCTCTCATGGTTGCAACTCTGATCGATTTACCATTTCATAATAAGATTCTTGATTCTCATGAGCAATACTCACACGCTGGTGCTTGGGACGTTAGTAATCATGAACAATCACTATATAAGTCAAAGTCTATGTAATTTGCATTAATCGCTACACCGTACAGAAAGCAGCATGTGCATATGCAAAATCCGACAAACATATGAGAGAAAATAAACCTGTCTTCACTTTTCGAAAACATTCTATTGATAACTGACTGCTAGAATCCGGCTACTTTATAGGCATGCAGCCTAGGATTCAGGCAATCGAGCTGCATACTCAGTGACCACAAAGTCGTCCCGGAACGTTCAATATGCTAGCAAGCCTCAGAGCACATCCCTTCATTAAAGCAAGCTCGCAACGGGAGTGTCGACAGCTTCATTCCAGCTGCAAAACAGCCTCGTTTTCTTCCGAGTGGTACAGTGCTGTCTCAATAGCCCTGATAAGATCAGACTTAGAAGCAGCGCCCTGATCCACAAATTTTTTGTCAGTTCGTATCCTTGAGTCTCTAGCATACAGGCAATTGCAGACTGCACATAAATTAGTCCCAGTGCTGAAGCACAGCAATCCAGGGCAGATTAATGGGAATTAAACATCAAAATACTAGTGGAGCAGCTCCTAAATAATGGAACAATGCAGCAACGTCTAGGCTGTTGCAACCGAATCGCAGCCACAGCACGGACTAGAAACTTTGCTGTATAGCTGGATAATGCTCTGACCCTATTGAGGCTGACACGTTGAAAGGGCGATCTCACTTCCACCAAACAACAGACAGCAGAACTTCGCCTGTACAATGATAGTGATCACGCACAACAGAGTATTGCAACCGTCTGAAATTCTACCAACTAGCTCTTCCACCAGGAAATCACAGATCCTGTGGGTGCAGCCAACTCCAGATACGTGCATGCAGCATGAACACTAGATACTACCAAATATGTTGCACACACCTTTGGTAGAGGAATAGAGTTTGCTGCACAGACCACGTTTAATTGGTCCGCGGGCATCGAGTGCAGATTCGCGGGGATAGCCTCTCGAACCACTTTTATCCTTTTGGCCGATGGTGAAGGGCTCTCATGGGCATCTTCGCCTCCTCCGGTGGTGAGCAAGTGACCTGCCTTCTGCTGGTTGCGGTGCTTTGCCAGCCGGCCAACTAGATCCTCTTTCGTTCCTGAATCACGTCAACATCCATACTCGTCACTAATAAGCGTGAGCACGCAACAACCCAAGGCACGCATGTCACTCTACACAGAAACATACTCTACGCATGCTGCACCCTGAAAATTGGCATGCTTTGATCGTCGCTACAAATGCCAAGTGTACGATGCGATTGTCCCCCACACAATAGATCGCACCCCTATTAGCAACATACCCGTGCCAGGTTGTCCAG
>NHOP01001051.1:0-11926 GCA_018697155.1 Pyramimonas parkeae | reverse complement strand
GACAGCCAAGTGGTGCTTTGTGTTTCCCACAGGCTCTTCGGAGAAACAGCAGGCATGAGCTTGGAAAGGCAGATTCGCGCATCGCACGAGGGTGCGGGCTTGTGCATCCCAAACACACACTTTCATGGACTCACACGCCGATGCAAAGAGAGAAGGTCGCCTGCCAACAGCCGGTTTATCGCACACGAGATACTTGCGAATCAATATTCGTGCCATCCACCAAATCAGCAAAGAACAAAAGCGAAATGTTTATGATTATTGGATACACCGACCACAAACAATCGAGACAACTGCACAGTGTGTCTAGGGGGTATTGCAGCCTATTACCTTCTCTAGGCTCCGGGATCAAGAACAGGTGCTCTACCCACAACGCAATCAAGGTGCAAATGATATTTCAGACTTTCACACAAGCAGCTCATGAATCAATCAGGTGTAGACTATGGAACATTTTCTTTCAGAAGAGAACTCTCAGTGAGGGGTCTCTGATCAATTACAATGCGAAGCAGCGTGGGACTTGCATCATAGCCAAAATATGCAGAGGTGTTTTCTACGAAACAGCAACAAGATCTGTGCGTCGAGATGGGCACTTGCAAGAACATGTGCATGGGGAAAATCAGGCGCGTGGTATAGGCCAGAGTTGGACGCCTTGGTGAAGGAAGAGCGTACTACACATTGTCCGCCAGAGTAAAACACACTGGAATGCAACAAATACAGATTGTCAACCATGAAAAAATGATATGAACAAGTAGGCAAATCCCATGGTGACCTCCTCAGAAACTGAATTTTCATTAATGATTCACGATTCCAAGGTGCTGCAGAGATACATCGCTCTGAGCCCCCAATGCCTGCAACTTTCTGATAAAATGAATTGACTTAAGGTCGTCACGCATCTCAAAGGAATCGGTTGCGCGCCTGGGGCTGAGATCCCAATACTCACTTGGGGTGCCACGACACATGATACAGGTCTCCGCTGTGGCCAGCCATGACCATGTCTGGGGACTTGTCCACCTCCCAGATCTCCGAATTGCTGGTGCCGACAAGAAAAGTGCTGCTTCCACGCTCCCAGTCAATTGCCACTATGTTGTACAACTCCTCACTCTGCGCAAGCCATCCCACACACACACACACGCCAAAAGAAAACATCCTCAAGGAGCTGTTGCATGACTTGGCAATGTACCTTTGCCCATGCAAGGGGTTTGCGCATCCAATGATGGGGATCACATGACATGCCTCCTTGGCACTTGCGCTATGCGGCTCTCCCAATGCACTAGTTCTTGGATTGTTCTTGGGACAACGGAATTCAGGATAACATGGCACATGTTGACGTGCTAAGGAAAACTGCAACAATGTAGCCATAATGCAGGGACACGGCCCCTACCAACAGAGCTGGAAGCCGTGTCGACTGAGTTACGTGTAACACTACAACACTTCCCAAGGAAACTTTGGAGACAAACACGCACACTGCATCACAAAGCTTAGAATCCATGGAGACGCAGGGATGCTGCTTTGTGCACATCCACAAAATAACAGAAAGCGCGCATTTTCCGCATTGAGGTTCGGTCTCTGACTTGAACATGTAGGATTGGGGTGGATGAATAGGTGTCTGGGAATATACGAACCACTTTTGCAGAGCGCTTCTTCAGCAATGCGGTTGCGAGTTTGTGTTGGGGTTTCGAGTGAGGCGCTCTCAACAGGCATTTGCATACTGCGCTCAGAAGCGAAAATGTCTCTAAATTGGATGTGCGAATAAAGTTGCGCCCTCAAACTGCCTCCTTGCGTAAGCATCAATACACATCACCACCGCCGCACGCATCCCAAGAGAGCCAAATAGCGCGTTCCCAAGATGACGTACACAAACGTATTGCGTCAGCGTCCAGTCCTCTGAACATCTTCCGATCCTCTGAACCTGCTTCGATGACTTACGAGACCCCGATGGTTACTTTCGCCAGAGATGGCGATGCCAGCAACGCTAGACGACGGAGTTGGGTACCTGGGACGACTTGGGCAGCTTGTGAGTGTTCTTCAGGCTGCTGATGGTGAGGTTGTCCTCGCTGAGGTCCCACTCGTGAATGCACCCGTCCGACCCAGCTGTCAGTAGGCATCCGTCCGACTCCCTCACACAAACAGCTCTCAGCCCGGGCCCTGGACCCGCGCGCGCACTCCCCGGAGTGCGCACTGGCCTGTGCGCCATGATGGTTCTTGAGGCGCTGGCTCTGCCTTTTGCCACCTGACAGAACATGTTTGGTACCCTTTAAGGTTGGACACATGACTTTGTGGTTGCGTTTATTCAGCTCAGGAAGGTTTGCCCATAGACATTTTGATGCACTGCGGCTTGTCGTTAACATATTACTCCATCAATCAAAAATTCAGGATCTTGCTCAACAAGAGCACCAGGCAAGCTGCTATGGGCGATGTCCCATATGCATTTGATTAATTGGAGAGAAAGATGCGTGGATGAAGACATCACACAAAGGTCATCCATTGCTTAAAGCGAATTTGCTCGGCCAAAGCTTGCATCGGGGTTGTTGGGGAACAAAGTCGACATGATCTTCAACATCATGGATAAATGAAGCCTTTAGCTAGACCTAATAGTAATGAGTGTAAGCAGACGATTGTCGATATCATCAGAGGTGTTGTTCGCATAGTGGAACCAATCACATAATTGTTGGGGTATGCAAAATCCCGTTCGGTATCAATTAATAGGCAGTAGCCAGTCTGGTGCACAAGAATGCATCGAAATATCACGTCCTTAGCAGGAAGCGGACATGGTAGAGCAGCGTTATGATAAATTATTAGGTTCGATGTCAAATCCTGGTGTTCGATGTCAAACCCTGGTGTTTCGATGTCAAACCCTGGTGTTGGGAGTATAAGCCTCAGATGTTGATCTGCCAACATGAATATTTGCTAGTCAGCAAATATCAATCAGCGGATCCTGCCTCACCCTTGGAGATATAAAATGTTGGTACATACACCAGTTCAAATGAACAAAATCACAACCACAAAAAAAAAAGCACAAACAATTGACTTTAGACAGCAGCAATTGTTGTTGTTCGACAAGATGCTTCGCAAAAGGTGATTCCGTTGAGGGACGAGAGGAGTACCTTCCAGACATACAGCTCTCCATTGGGCATGCCAGTCACAACAGTGTTTTCACTACTGCCAGGCATCGGAGGCACAAACGACGCACTCATCACGTTCTGCATCAACTCCGCCCACAAACGCACACACACCTTCGAAAGAGCGTATGCAAGAAACCTATGCAAACCCAAGCCACAGTCAAACGGGACAGAAACCATACTAGTCACTCTACGCCACAAAATATGCCAGTCGATTAGCGAAAGAGAATACACTTGTTGCTTGGTGGCTCTATTAAGATCTTGCATGCAAAGCATTGGCTTTTGTAAACAATATACATTAGAACCCTGGTTGAGCACAAGTCAAGCAAGAGCTTCTACCAATTCCACTGAAGGAAGAATGGATGCGTCCAAGTGTTGCAACTACCACCACACTCGCACCTGGACGGGGCATTTGTTGAAAGTGCAAGAGTGTGATTGCCATTGCGCATTGGCCCCCTCCCGCATGGACCATAACTTCATGTGCTTAGCTCCAAACGTTATAAACTGCAAATTCGGAGTGAACGCATCCCACAAAACCCCAAACACCTGCCCATTGCCACGACACCCAACATTCACATCAGCAGTGACGGAAGGCCACATCATTATCTGTAATCATGAAAAAAATTTGTAGAGCATATACGCACAGCGCCTTCTCAATATTTCAATTTGAGTGGTATGGATTCATCATTACGGTTCGAAAACAAGTATGGGAGAGGGTCATCTGGGCAGGTCAAAGCACATCTTTCTCAAGCACATTGGCGTGTCGTCTCAACTTTCGTTTGGAAGTGAAACCGCACCAACGAAACAACGGAAACATGGAAGGAATGTAATTTGTATCAATGTTCAACAATGTTCAAACGCATGAGGTTTCGTATAATTGATTTGGCAATTGGAAGTATTTATCGTAGCAAATGTGACTTGAACTTCCCTGCGATGTGACTAATGATGCACCATCTGCCTAGGCAACCTTATTCCACCTGGGGGATGATGATGGGTCCTAGAAGTAACAATACCATCCATCCGCCAACTGAGCTACCAGTGAATGAACATGACTGTAAGCCCACAAATTCAAGGTGCACCCTCAATCCTCTAAACAGAATGCCACTGTTTGGAACCCTCTTGCGCGCGGCTCACGCCTCTATATCCAATGGACGCACCTGAGGTGGCTCCCCAGTGCACCCCTTTCCCTCCCCCACCAGCTTCTGCCGCCGCCACTCCCAAATGTACACGGTGTGCTGGTTGTCCGAGGCCACAGCCGCCAAGTACGACCCGCAGGGGGAAAAGTCGCAGGCGATGATGCCGCGCGCGCCAGGTTCAAAGTCAAGCTGGCACACAGCTCCCAAGTCGGGGGCGCGGGCATCCCAAACCGCGACGTAGGGGAAGCCCCCGATAGGAGTCACCTGCACACGATCCGCCCACAGATACAGTAGGCAGCAGTCCTACTAAAGGGGTGTGTGGATACTTCAGCTACCCGTGGCTATACTAGAAGACTATACTAGAAGACTATACTTGTACACGTATCAAGCACACAGATATTTCACATGTCTTGTCAGGCGTACGACAGTCAAACGCGCAAAGCGTAACAGCCAGCAGTGTACGAATGCACTGGCTGAGTGCATACACATTTATTTTCCTTTCACCTCTTGTACTAGGCCAGCACAACAAAACCATCCAACCGTCAATGTGCATATATTGAGTTGATAGAATCTTGACCATCAGTAACAGCGATGGTCCATGTTTGGAGACAAATGGAGGGAAACATGGAGGGAACTTTCAACCCTTCTATGTATTCACACTTTGGCGTCAGCTCAATGCTGATGTCGACTGAACATCTGGTCCCATCCCATGAGAACTCAATAGAATCTTGGCCAAGATTCATGATGACATTCAACAGGGAGAGGCGCATGATGAGAAATCTGCAAAACTGATTTCTCGAAATTCACCCTGGAATGCTCATCATGTTCCTCTTAACTTTTGGTTCTTCTGCTGGTGGCAACCGATCAGGACGCAAATCGTGAAGTGTCTTCTTACCTACATGTGTTGAAATCATCAAACAGAATCCTGGCAGCCCTCTTCTCAAAGACATCCATGAAAACTGCCAACGTTGACAACTAGGTGCATCAGCGGCCTCAGAATGACCGAAGTTGACATTCCAGGTATTCCTTTCTCAAAAATGGTACACTTCCAACTTGGCCAGTCTCTCTTGTGTAAACTGTTTGGCTCCTTATGACAAACCCATAGGTATGCGCGTACTTCCCATGTGTGACTTACTGACGACAGTTTCTGACACGATGTTGCCCTGCAATTTCAAAAACATTAAAAAGCAATGCAGTGAGCAACAATGCTCAATGCAACAGAACCTGTGCAAGTGCGCACACGGGCATGTAATCGATTGAAACGTTGCCTGTCAGCCAGAAACGCGCTCCTGTTGTACGAAGAGATACTCGTTTCCTGTTGAAATTTGAGGAATTTCGTGCCTATGTGGGACCACGATCTTGGATGCAGTACCTGCCCTGTTGCGACCAGCGTGCGTGCTGGGAACGTGCGCGGGTCGCCCTCGATCCGCAGTGACACAGACGCCGCGCACATCCCCATGGAGTGGATGTCGTCGGTGTGACCGGTGAAAAACTTCTGCGAGTTCGTGGATTTGTCATGCACCACTCCGACTCCTGCGGTGAAGTAGACTATGTGGCCGGCCGCGGTGTAGTTCAAGCCGTTTGAAACTACCCCAGGCCCGCTGAAACCGTACACGTGCTCCAGACACAATGCAGCCTCTGGTCGCTCTACAGTGTCATGCAACACAGCCAACACCCCACAGACTCGAGCTGTTACATGATGCCACAGTTGAGCGTTCGCAATTAGGGTGGACGACGGTAGGCTTGCATGCATGCGATGACTAGCCCTTGCTAGTGTATCACACAGACTAATCAGTGTACCATGGTCACTCTGTGGAATCTCGTCTGGTAGTGCGATGGTGCTCAACAGTACAAGATACCGGCTGGAACCATGGCGTCCATGGTCCGCAGTCTCATGAAAATCAGGTTCGTGTATAAATTCAGGCTAGTGAGCAATGACAATACAATCCAACGTGTGTACAGCAGGAGCGCGTCGTGATATACTTTACCGTGATCGTGCATGCATGCAACGTGCAGGCTCAATGTTGGCGACGATGAAAGTACCAAAGGTACAATAGCCATCAAATGATTATCATTGTTTTCTTTTAAAGGCTTGCACAAGGAAGGGCAGCGCGCATGGCAAGACAAGACTCACGTGCAGAGCGCTCTGCCAACTTGCCGTCCCATGCTGAAGGAGGGTACACTCCCTTACGACACTGTGGATACAGAATCTGCACGTTTCCCCCGGTGCAAGAAGTCAGCAGGGAGGCGGTCCTTGAAGATTTGTGGATTCAAATTCGGGTGAGAAACAGGCTCAGAAGCTGACACACAGTTCTCTTGCTGCAAGCCGCTTGACCGTGATGAACAAATCCGGTCTTAACGCTAAATCAAGCGCGAAACCTGTGGCAGGCTCAAATTCTTGATTTACCTTGTCGGTTAACCTCAAGGTGCAATAGTGCACACTTAACAAAATTAACACCTTTTGTCCTATCTCGCTGCAATGTTTTCTATGTAATTTTTCAACAATACAGTCAATTCAATGCCAGGCTTCGGACCTGCAGCTCATGAGTTGCTGCAAGTGAATGTGAGACATGATGAATTGTCAAAAACTGATGAAATCGTGCCAACGCTTCTAGAGTAAGGCCACAGCAGTCTATCAAGTTGAGTCCCACTGAAGGGTCGTCCCAACTAAGCATGGTGTCCATATAAACCACTTTCTCGGCCACTAGAATTCTGATGCTTCAAACAGTTGCACTCATGTACTGTTGTGGCTATTGTAAAGATGCTCTCTCTTGGTTGAACAAGCGAAAGAGACAAATCCAGAACAGCTTTGTTGCAAGCTGAGCAGACTCGCATCTGCAGGCGCATTTGCGCAGCATGAAAACTCTTCGCCACGGGGAGCATCCCCATATTGTCTTGTCAGTGCCTTCCCCAGTACTACGTCTTCACATACGACGCACAATTCACAATTGCGGTGTTGGAAGACAAGCAGTAAAGCGAACCAAAAGTGTGATTGCGGCATTGAGGTAGCACCTTGCCAGTGAAGTTGGCAGGCTGCCCAGCAACAAACGCGCCCTTACGGACTCCTTCAGCCATGGTCTGTTGGATACAGGCACCACCCTCTCAACATCCGTTTCAGGACTGGCTAGCAGTTTGCCCGAATATGCGCATAGTTCATATCCTATGAACTGTTTGAAACAAAACTTAGAAAAACTGCATCTCCAGGATTGGTGGTATTTGATAAGAACCATTGACTCTCACCACAATAAACCATGGATACAAATGGTGTGAATGAATTTTGCCAGGGTTTGTCACGAAAAAGCAAGCAGTCGCAGGAACGTTTCCTTTGATGCATAATTCACAAATAATCTGCTCGTTTTGCAAAACATGATTCCCAAACCGCACTGCTGCCAGAAAAAAACACTTGGGTCCAGGTAGCACAAACAAAACCTCGCAATCTGTCATAGCATGCTTGAGATTGATTCGCTGATTTGCGAAATGGTACTCGCTCATTGAAGCTACCAGCAGAGTCACATATTCAGTAGAAGGGCAGCCACTGTGGCAATCCTGTCCCCAACTTGAATCCGAGCTTGAGAGCTACAGGTTGCTGAAACACCAAGGGGCAAACCTCTCAAAACAAAGTCACTTTCTGTTCAACCGCCTCCTCAAGGAATCTCGGGCGCACCCGATTGGCGCGGCGATCTGTGAACGCCTTTTCAAAGACACTGTAGGGCATTGAGCCTCTGGCGGCGCAACTGTACTTGTGGAACACGGCATGCGCCTCAGGGAAGGTGATGCGCACGCCCAGCCGCTCCCACAGATCCATGAACTCATCCACGCCAACCTCCCCGTCGCCGTCATCCAGCTGCCCCCCACACCCCCAAGGGTACATCATGGTTGACCCAAATAAACACAATGCAGTTGATCTGATGAAGGATGGACAATCAACTGAACTCACGGACGAGGCCTGCAAGGCGGACGGGAGAAAGATGCAGCTTTGATCCTGAACACGCATCTGTCTCGGCGCTTCTCAAACAGATTTCACGGGAGCTCATGGAAGGTTCGTCGGGCATGAGCTCAATCACTTGCTTGAAACCCCCAAGTATCGCCTAATCTAAGCTCAAACTATACATCAAATTAGCACCAATACTTGTTTTCAGGAAATGAATGTCTGGATAGCCAGACGCTGATTGGACGGTCTTCCATGCACAATACGTACACTACTCTGATCTTGTCCGTCATGTGCGATTGCTGAAATGAAAAACGAATTGAACTCTTGAGGCAAATCTGCTATGCTCCGGCCCTTCCTCTCTGTGCCGTTAGGCAAAAAGTCCAATGGCACTAAGAGTGCTATATACAACAGCGTCGTTCAATGACCGTCCCAATTGCGTCTGTGGCCAACTAAGTGTCAGAGCGAAGAATACAGTGGACTACGTGCAAAATCCTTGTAGGAATGCTTGCCGCGTGGTGGCAACGTACGGTACATGCTCAACCAATGTATTCGGGTGCGCCCAAAGTTGGTCTGCGGCGAACACACGCCCAGCTCATGCAGAAGACAGCTTGGTACCGTCCATGCAAAGGCAGTTTGATAGCCGCTGTGCCTGCACCAATGCAGCATGTCAACGTGTGCGGAAGTGCCTCCTCTTGCACCGTTCCCGCAATGCGCGATACCCAATGCCAGTCCCTTTGAAGGTGCAGGGCTGGCAATTGTGGTTGCGGCATCGCGCACCTGTCGGAAGTGCTTCTTCAGGAGCTGCTTCGCGTCCTGGTACACGCTGCGGTGGCGCCCGAGCGCCGCGCGCAGCTCCGCCTCCAAGCGGTTGAGGTGGTCCACCGTCACCACTCCCTCGCATGCTTGCCTGGAGCCGCCCGCCAGCGCCAGTTGGCGTTCGGAAGTGCTTGCGCCCGGCACAACTTGCGGGGCCCTGCCCTCGGCCCTGCTCTTTCCTGAGCTGGGCCTCATCGCCGCGCTTGATCTGCTTGCCGGGTTGGCGGAGCTTGGGCGGCGGGGCTTGTCTGATGGGCTGGGCTTAGCGGTGCTCGAGGGAAACGTTGGTTGCGGGAGAGGAGTTTTTGTTCGCGTCGGGCCTAACGGGGTTGATACATCCAAACATGAGACCTTAGTCATTTGATCCATCTTGCAGATCATTCATCTACAGGTGGTCACGGCAGGGGTTCGTGGTGACGAATAGTTGCGGTTTGGGTGCTGGGAGAAGGCTAAAGGGACAGGCCGCGCGAGTGACAGCAGGGCAGCTCACTTGAACAGTGTCGCAGTCACACGCCTGGTGGAGGATGAGATCTCCTGGTTGACCAAGTGCATCGGACGTTGAGTAAAAATCAAAAAGCAAATCACCAAAGAATCATGGTCGCTCACAACGCTGAGAGTCCTACCGTTCATTCGCTTTTCTCTAAATCCCATTTGCTATTTGCATGAAGTGCAAACTTCCCACCAAAATAACAGCTCAGTGTCTCTTTGCCAAGATCGACATTTCAAGCAACTAAAGCGTACCTTCAAATTTCTGAGGTAGGTAGTTTTCATAGGTTTATTGCACAGCCAAAACAATTCTGCTGAGCTATAGCAAATATTGTTGTTGTCTTGAAAACAGCACAAGGAACGCCTAATAAATAACGTTAAGCTCGCACCTGCGGACAACGGGCGGCGAGGGGAGGCTGGTCTCGAGGGTTCAGGGGCAGAAGGCGCGTTTGTAATTTTCCTGCTTGTTCGGGGACTGGCAGGTCTTGCCACGCCTGAAACAACATCAAGCCCTGCACTCTCACTGGTCAACTCTGCCACACAAGAAACTGTGAATGTTGTTGTTGTTTGGATCACTGAGACGGCGCGTACGTACACCTGCAACCAGGCGGCTTGAACTCACGCGTCAGTCTGAACGGCGTCACATAAATTGTGCACTGAAAACGTTTTCCAAACCTTGCATGTATATGTAAAGCTTGACTTTGTCGAAGCAAACCAGGGTGGCTGCGCATTACAATGGGACGACAATGTGAAGCGTATTTGCGTGAGGGATGCTTACTGTTGCCTGTTTGTATCTTAACATGCATAATTCTCGGCTTGACTATTGATTATCGATTTTAAAGATGTTGTCAGACGACACACTTGGATACATATATGCACAAATCTACAGAGACACACAACATTCCGAGTTATCGCACTGACATCCATGTGCATACGAAACACGCGATGTGTGCCGTGACTTGATACATTGGTTGTGAAGGGTACCTGTTGCAGCTATACGATTTGACACACAACGCAGTTGGCATGACTACCCGCGATTGGAGTAAGAGTCATTTACCTGAATTCATATAACCCTGAATCATATAGAAAGACATCACCCGTACCCAATGTCAGCTGAGTCGCAATTTAAATTGCACTGCTACACAGCGAAACCCTCAATACCCTGAGTAACGTCCACATGCCTATCGTTGGATCTAAGCAGAACCTACATCGTCATTCCCATCCAAAAATCTTTCTGATTTGTTTGAATCCAGAAAAAAAAAATGAAAATAAAAAAAATAGATAATAATAATAATAATCATAATAATAATAATAATAATAATAATAATAATAATAATAATAATAATAATAATAATAATAATAATAATAATAATAATAATAATAATAATAATAATAATAATAATAATAATAATACATGGTGTGCCTCATATGCAGTGCAAAATCCCGATGCATAAGCTATGTGCGTTGATGCATCTACGAGGATATTTGCATAATTGTTTGCAAGCAAGGCAGCACGCATCATCTTGGATTGTAAAATGAATGATCATTCTAACGACACGCACATATACGAGAGTCACATCCCATCATATATTGCACCGCAATTGGAAATATTTTCATCCGTCCCGAGAGCAAAAGGGTTAATGAGTAGTGCCACTCCAACATAAACTAGACCTAAAAATCTTGATAGGCATATCAAAGCAATTTTAGACAATCCATGATCGAAGTGATTGAGCTTTGAAGGAGCGGTAGAACACAGTCATGATGCACTAACTGACAGATGATGGGCCACAATCATTATTTGCAGGGTTTTTTCTTGCTTTGTTCATCATTCTATTTCATGTACGGTGGTCATGCACTGTATTGTCGTTACAAGCCCTTGGAGGTATACCGACAGCAAGTGGTCCAGTTCGAGCATAGCCTTGCGGTAAGCACTTTGCCATAGCAACATGTGATCAAAGTGGTCGCTCGGAATGCAAAACAGTATCCCCATACAGAATCTGGTAATAAAACACTCGGGGCGCTTCATGCAGGATCAATGCATTGTATCGGCACGTATGTGTCAGAATCCATGCACCTCTGCAAGAAGTGGTGTTGGGCGGCTATGGAATTCACAGTTATGTGAAAAATCGATGCGGCTTCCCGCCCAGTCGCCAGAGGTCAAATCTTATAAATGATCGTATGTAAATGCAGGAACTCAATGGGTGGGGAGCTGTGTCAACTCAATCCCACACTTAACTCTACCGCTGCACAAGAATACCTTCAAAACTATGCATACACAGAAGTAGACCCTTACCCATGAGTGGCAAATCACACCAGCAAATGAACAAGCCCCTTCTCAAACATCCTCCTTTGATTCAACAATAGCTGTCCCTGAGGGTACAGACAGCGTGGTCGTGGTCGTGGGAGGGCCATTGGGTTCCTACAACCCGGAGATTCGCGTC
>NHOP01001050.1:0-11927 GCA_018697155.1 Pyramimonas parkeae | reverse complement strand
ACTTCGCGAAACAAGCATACCATTAACCGTGGCTTCACCTCCCAAAGATAATGGTGCAACTTTCCATAAAGGTTTTATGGGTTTCCGGTGCAGGAACATTTGGTGCTCATACGAGTGAAGTGGGCAACACGTTTTCCTTGACATGCTGCTTTAACCAGAGGTCCAGTCCTGTCTGTGGACGCCACCAAGAAAGGTTGTACATGATCTTCAATCCATGTACGATTCAGGACACAAAATGTAGAACTACAATGCTTTGCACGTGCACATATCGAGCAAGAACCAGAGGGGAGTTGCGTTGAAATGTCCTGAATCATCGCAGATATACCCGTATTCAGGGTGGTACACACCGCTGCTCTCATGGTTGAAGGCAAAATATTCCCGAGTCGAGCATGCAGGAGCTTGATCCGGATGAGCACTAGCTGAGTATGGCGGGACTCGGTCACCGCAATAACAAGTCATGATGTTCCATCGATAAACCCAAGCCCCGATCCCCCTTCGTCCCCAATAAGGAATAGGTCGTCAGTGTCATACGTCGAGTCGGACCTGCACGAAATAAATCGTGATCCTTCTGGATATCACTTCATAATCTGGAATTGGTATAGAAGGAGATACCAGGGTGCGCTCGTCCATTCGGGAAGAACGAACATGAAAGAAGTATTGATTGTATCCTTCCTGTAATCCGCAATCGCTTTCTTCAGTGTCGTAGCTATGAAGCCGGCATTATCCTCAGGATGGCCATAGAACGACGCATCCACCCAGGGATACCTGAACGCATCATCACTCTTGCTGTAATACACCTCGTATAATACTAGCAAAAAATGGAGTCCCCACGCTGCCAGCTGCCCCTTGAAGAGAATCGCGTACATCTTGCCGTGCATGTTCGTCTCTTCCACGAGTAATTTGAGCTCAGGTTTCAACAATTGCCAGTCGTTGTGCCGCGATTGCAAGTCACTGCCCCGTAAAGCAGATTTGCGCATGCCATGCTATGACAGGAATTTTTTCCGCAACAGTCCATCCAGAGTACCCTTAGGATGACAACTGTTTTCGTGTTCATTTTGCTGATTTGTTTTGTTGATCCGCGGGCGCAACTCAAGTATTCGCGAGTCATTCACGCACGACGGCCGGTCACGCTTCATTGACCTTGTAATGGCCAGAGATGTTGGCACAGCCAGCTCATTGACGGTGGTGTCCTCTCGTTCTGATTTGGCCTCAACTTTGCACAAGAAATCACAATTCGAGTAATCAAATGGAAAAACGCACCAGTATCGTCTGTTTAAGTGCAGTTTTCAAAGTCAAGGGAATCCCAAGCACGTACAGAATTATGTGTCAATTAAAATACAACCACAAGATTTTAACACTGCTCATGAACATAGTTCACATTCGATAGTTGAAACACACGCGGATTTTCATTGTCATCGAATGTTTTGATTTGACCGTGCCAAGTGCACGAGACATGATCATGGTGTCTGCAGCCGTGCTGAAAGACATATTCGCCGCGCCAGTGTCACAGGTAGGAAATAGCGAGATGTCTGACATGAAATGTCTAGAAGATCCATAGGCAACGCGCGATAATATTTCATCACATGATACTTACCCTACAACACACCGCGCGAGGATCTGAAGGTAACACTCGACCAACAAATTCAGCTGCTTCCAATTGAGGTCGCCCGGTCTCCAGGCGCAGCCCAATAATGCACTGAGTATGTCCCCCACATCGACCACCACATCGATCAATCCCAGGTGCGCACATCCCGTCCTTGGGAAAATATTGTGGCACCATCCTGTCATGGATCGTAGGCTTCCGTTTTCACATCGACCAGTCACGCTTTGATCTGCTCTCAGGGGTACGTGCTGACACAGTCTCACATCCATGCATTGCCCGCGCCCAATGTTCATCAGACACCATATGTGCAGGATCATGATGATAACTCGCAACACAACAAGTATTAACCACCATAGGATTCCCATTGTTAATGCGACGAAGAAACCAGTCCTGGAATTACCGTTATCGTCGCCTTGCAACCCGCCACGATTTAGATGATTTGCGCGTAGGCATCTTTGAAAGTACCAGTGCATGGTTGTTCCTCCCTATTGTCAACCTCATCAAAGCAGCTCCATGCGCCGCTCCGGACATCATATGATCTTACACGATTGTGCGGAGGAATCCTCTTACCGGAGGCTGGTGAACCACCGGCTCTTGTCGAGGAGGTACTAATGTCGACGGTGAGCGTTTCCGTGCCACCGCAGCCAGGTTGGCCTGTGGGCTGTGCAACGATGATACGCTTGTTTATTGGACATATTGGAAGCGTACTTATGGCACTAACTGTTCCTGAAGAGTGCCGGGCCTTAGGCACCTGCATTGTGCCGATTCGCCCACCAATGTCCAGGTTCTACCTCAAGTCGACCTGTTCCTTACGATACGCAGATCTCCTGCGTATGAATGCAGCGAACGCAGGTCATTCCCGGAACATGTGACAAATCAGAAGACCCTAACAGAAGGGACATGGATATTGGTCTACATATATCACAAAGGCTTTACCCAAGACATTTGTGATATCAACAGCCGCAAGTGCATTGTATGTATCATCTGGCGTGCTACACACATGTCCGCGATAGTAGTGCTTCTCAAGTTTATCGAAGTCATAAAAAGTCACAATATCCAGCCCATGCTGGGTTTGCACAACATTTCTGCACAGCGGATCTTTGCGCACTGCACCAATGGCTGGTGCAGCAGCCGTGTGCGTATCAGTCTCGCCATTAAACGTGCGGTTAAACCGGATCCACGGCGATCGCCTATTGTCATATATATCAGTCGGATGCGTCTTCCCAGGCAGTATTTTGTACATAAGTTCCTTCAGAACCACAGCTTTACCGATAATACCATAATGTGGTGTGTTGACAACTTGAAAGATGTCCATATATGCCGCCCGGCCGTCCCTACCCCTAGCATACTACTTGAGCATAGATTTAGTTTCTTTGACCTGATTAAGGTGGACAAAACAGTGTAGTGTATAGTCACCCACCGCAGTGAGAACAGTACCCTAGGCTCCAAGGCAGGCACACGTTTCGACCCGTCCTCCGATTCATCATCCTCCGGAGGATCCTCGAACAATGTAGGCTCCAGGTCTCTAACACGTGCGCGTAGAAGTACTCAAATATCTCCATACATATTCACCACCATCATTTTCTGGTGCATGTCGTTCTCAAGAAACTCCGCATCATGTGTTCGTTTACCATGCCAGAACCCTATCAAATGTACGCTTTCCGCTTGCAGCATCAAGTCGATGATATCAAAGCTGTCCTGTGCTGCATATGAACGTTGTTCTGGGGATGCATTGACATCGTGAGCCAGATGCTCCTTCGAGTTGTTGTCACGCACAGGAGTGATCTTGGTATGCGGATCACGAGAACAAGAAGAATCCTCCGCCGGAGTGTCATCATAAGAGAGCCTGCGTGTTGTAACCATTTATCATCGAAGGACCGAAGAAGCCCAAGTTGGATAAGCAAGATGTCAAGTAGTATTGGCCAAACAAGACCTATTCATTTGGCCAAGTAGTATTGGCCAAACAAGACATATTCTCCCAGCCGCTGGGGACTTCAAGTAAATACTCACAACACAACGTGTTTTTGCGTAAACTCCAGCCACTGTTAGCAACAGTAGATATAGCAAAGCGTACAATAGGTCCATAACCTGTGAAAGAGATAATGGTAGCGTGTTCGAGTAGACGCATGTCAGTGAGAGCGTTCAATTCAACTAAGGAAGAATACTGTGATCCAGCCTGATATAGTGTCGGCTGGATCACTCCACGTGTCACATGTCTGATCGTAAATGTAGGTTTTCTTTCATTATCATGTTATAGGCTTTTCTATCCAGATGTTGATGAATATTAACCTAGTAGGTAATTGCTATTATCATAGCCTATTCTATATCTTCGACACCATGTCAATGAGCTGGACTTGTTTCAGCAACAATAAAAGGAGGCCCGAGTAGGGTTTTTGTACAATGTGCGAAATGACCCGTTGCTGTGGGGATGAAAAACAAACTTGCAAACCAAGTCAAGATCCTGCATGCGAGGCTTGGACATATTGCGCCTAACAATCTGAACGTAGTCATCCGTAGCGGAGTACCAAGGGGAGCTGAGGCGACTTTGCAAGATCTCAGCATGCAGCTTCCTACAGGCGCGTGTTCTATATGTGCTCAAACATATATGAAAAAAATCCCTTGTTTCATTTGCAGGACTAAACACATATGGTAGACCATGTCTGTACTTATTCAATTGTATACATTGATGTCGCTGGTCCACTGTTGGAATCGGCGTGTGGAAGAAAATTCCTTGTACATTTTCCGTGTATGAGCACCAAGTGGTCGTGGACTATTTCTAAGTATCTAAGTCTCCTCGATGCTATATTCAGGGGAATGATTAATAATTTCAGCATGTGCCCATCTATCCATTGGATGCTTTTAGTATTTTGACACACCGCCTAGTGCAGTGGATGCGCAAGATGTAGCGTCATCGGCGTTGCTGCAATGCTGCAGATTGTGATGCGATGCACATATTCTTGTGCGCAAAATGTTTGTCACACAAGGTGAAAGCTGCGTTGCCTTACATTTTAATGCGATCCACATTCCACATGTGCGCGTCTTTATCACGCATGATATAGATGTACGCATATACACCATCCAAGTGACGCACCCCAATTTTTGTGCTAACAGTGCTTTCTTTTCCTCTTTGATTTGAAGAATCGAATTGTAGAAATGGTCATGAATATTCGCCAAAACCCTCTTCTCAACCTGCGCGGCTTCTATTTTCAAGGGTTATTACGTTGTCCACCACATAATTCTTAATCTACGAACTAGATTACGAATCCACGCGCAAACAAAAAGACTTGCAATGAGATTGGATATGGGATGATGCTTGTAGCATTTCCTGCCACGCTAGCGTGATCTAGCCTGGAACTACGCGCTGGTAATGGAGTGTTGTGTTGATAATTGGATACCTAGTGGCGTGGTATACTCAAAAGCAATTTATTATGGCTTCATCACCATCTGAGGCTAACCATATTACGGTCAAATGCCTAAAAGGACAAAATATCTCTGCGACATGGTTTGGTAAATTTCATGCAGATGGCCAGACTGATCATATATGTGGACAACCAGGGAGCCATGATTGTGGCATCCATCTTGTTGCCAATTACAGGTCGAAGCAAATTGACCTGAGACACCATATGATTCGAAATTGCATTGTTAAAGGACTCTTCATATTGAGTAGTACTAATCAAGAGATTGTTGATGTCATGTCCAAAGGATTGGATGAGGTCAAATGCAGGTAGTGTACCAATATGTTGTTACAATATGTGGCATGAGGATTCATTATTTGCACAAGACCGTGACTTTGGAATGAAGGAGGTCTTATGGATAGACCTCAGTCACTAGTGAAAGACAATTAGATCGCGCAATCAGGATCGATACAGAAGGAAAGTTTCGATGTCAGGCATAGAATGAGACATTCAAATATTGTACCAATCGCATAGATGTAAGTGCTCAAGACTCAACGCTAGAGTGTATTGTTACTTCAGTCTCTGCTTTTGTTTATGAGCTTCTCGAAAACACACATCTCGACACACTGCCAGCAGGTTGACCAGCTGCTTGCCAGGCAGTGGCGCACCGCTTCGATGCACACATCCCGGCAACTGCAAGATTCGTCCAAATGTTTGATGGGCAACTCCAGAACCATTTGTTGGCCATGAATTTATATTCATTGGAACAAGAGCATGTTGCTGTTGTGTGTACCGTGTCATCTGCTTAACACGCACTTGAGCAGGGTAATGGAACATATTTTGAAGTTCGCGCGGCATTCGCGACATAGAAACATCTCCAGTAGCATTATTCCTGTCAGAAAGTTCACGCTCATAGTTTGTGCTAATACATTTTTCTAGCACTTGTTTTGCAAAATGTGGTTCGCTTGAAAGTCCTGCGGCTGAAGGCGCGTTGCCCATAATTTTTGTCACAAATTTTAACGGTGGCAAAGTTCCTTTCGGAACAAATGGGAACACCATGATCGCCAACATGAAGATCAGGTGGCAGATGCCGTGCTGCTGCGTGCACACTTCCACGGTCCATTTAGCAGCACAAGGTGCATGGCGCACCCGTATGGGTGTCCCTGCAGCTACAATGTCATGATGAATTCGAGACGGTGATCCAATTCTGGCTTGTCGAATGTTGTCGCTGACAGATGACTTGCGCTTCAACACCAATGGCGGGTTTGAGACTTGACCTGCCTGTCTCAGAGTTTGCAGATGTCCCCTGCAAATCAGGATTCCATGTTACATCTGCCTCGCCGCACATGCCGTTCTTTCTCTGAAGGGACTGGCTAGTGCAGGGCACTCTTCCATCCTGTGATACATCCATGGGCCGTTGTATAAGGGCACGCGTACTGGTAAGGCACAATATCGAAGGGGTCGTCCAATACATTTGTGTTGTCCGCTGAATGTAGCGTATGCAGGCCTTCATTGGACGAATGGCACACGTGTTCAAAGTAAAAGTGATGAGTGTCTGCTCCGATATCTTTCGAATTCACAATGTGAAGATCCGGTTCAATTTGAATAAAGTTGCGATGCATCGATTTTTTGCGTACCACTCTTATTGTATTTGGTGTAGCTAATTCCATGGCCATCCCTCCTGTAGACATGACACTGTAACGCGCATATAGGGAATTCAACTCATCGAGCATGATTGCAGGATTTGTTTTCCCTATGAGCGATCTGGTGATGAATTCTTGCAAGCCAAGGCACCAACCGACTTCACCATGATTTATGGCGTTAAAGTTTGAGCATGCGAGAGTATTCAGCTCATCTGCCTCTTCTCCGTGAGTAACATTTCAGGCCAGCTTTTAGATACCTTGATTTAATAACGGCGGACAATGCAGTGAACGCCATTGCTTTCTACAATCATGCGAACAGAGAACAGCACGTTAGACTCATGCTATGTTTCAACTAGATTACGATCTTCAAAGGGCGGCGATGCCGTGACCTCAGCGAACAGCGTGATTACGAAGTCAAGGTCGCCCTGTTATAGTAGATGATCAAAAGCTTCATCACGGGTGCCCATTATCAAGTTCTGATACATGCCCCCCTAAACAATCCCAGCAGTATATGGGATCTCGGGATGAACAAATCCGCAGGTAACATAAATCCAGCTTGCTGCAGCAGGTTCATGAGGACAACACTGTCCGTGGCCGGATGAGCAGTTTGCTTCGGAAGAGTATTCACAAGATTCGCCATGACTTCGTGAGAGTAGGGCTCTCGCGCTGGAGAAAGACGAATGCGATGATCGCAAGTATGAGTCCGCGAAGTCTTTGGAGTGCCGGGTTATTCCAACATGCTGGCGGCTACCATGCCGTAATGCATGCATGAAGCAGAAAGCTGGTTGAAATCGGATTGATTCGATTCTTGTACAATCGCTTGAGAGATCTCCCACCTCGTAGGGGTCATCAAGTGATTTTCACAGTGCAATGGGCGCGCTAAGATACTACAGAAAACCAACAGTACTGGCATAAGAAAGACGTATGTGCCTACATACATCACGATGAGCATAATCTGGAAAACCGCATGCATGGTAAAGTTTGCACTTGTATTGTGGCAAATAGTTACAGTACAGCTCTGTATACTTGCGGTGGTACATATGCGGATCATCATCTCCTGTCTTTCCATATAGTGACTGGCGTATCGTATCACATCATGTAATTTTGTGCCTTTGCCTAGTAACTAATCCCGATTATTGTTGACTATTTCACTTACCACGACATTAATGCCACTCTGCCCAAGGAGGAAGGAAATAAACCTAAGATCGCAAATGAATACACGAAACTTCCCCGCAGACTTTTGCTCAAGTGCTCTTCGGCTATCACGTACGTCCCCAAAGCAGTCTCGAGAACTTTGGTTGCCAAGGAAGAAATTACCTCAACAGTACGTGCACACACCAGCTTGCTTGCTTCCAAGGGCCACCTAATCAATTTGTATTGCACGTCCAGTACATGTGCTGAGTGTAGGAAATCACAGATGTCACAACACTTCTCTGCAATGCAACACTTGGATATACGAATCCTTGTTTTTCAATAGCAATTTGACAAAAAAAAAACACAAATGCCAAAATGTACAGAACAAAGTGATCATGACATCAATTTCATCACAAATACATTCATATGTTGCAATTGCTGTTGACGGACACTTTCTTCCATGCATGATCACAGAGCTGTTTATACACATATCATGGTGTCCAATTTGACCATTACATCAGGCTGAATTTACCGTATGCATCACGGAAGTTTGTGTTCTGAAAACGAAAATACAGGTCATTGGAAGTCGTCATAAGCAGCGAAAAAACACAAGTACTTGAATTCAATGAAGGCAAAATTCAAAACACATGCATACTACTCATATCGCTTACCTGCACTTATGAATTCTGAAACCTGATGGCAGACTGTCCATTGTGGTATATGGTGGAGCTATATGATGGAGCTATATGCGTGGTGCTAAATGCAAAAAAATGTCTGAACAGAGTGCTAAGGTCCGGGTGCCTTAGACCCAACAACCCTTATCATCTTTGATATAGGGCCAAATGCCATGTACTTAGCTTGCCACTAATGTACATGCATGTGTCACTTTTTTGGCGTTCACAACCACCAACACCCAGGGATTATACATTTGCACATGTCCTCGGTGAGTCATGCTGGTTTCTTTGTGCTAGAGCACACTTGTAGCATTGGAAGAGCTTGCTTGGAGGAGTTCGCTCGTGCCTTTTGCAATTCCTCCTCATACACAGTACACACCCGTTGATATAAAGCCGCCTGCTCCTGCAGTTTGGTGTGCAATAGCTTAGCATGGGATTTGTACTTTTTGGCTTTAGACACTGCGGTATTTACAGACAAAGGAACATTTGTGTCAGCAGTGCTGGGGTCATGCTGACCACTCAATACGTTTCCAGAGTCCTCAGTATCATCCGACGCGCCCACGGTTTCCTCGGAAATGTCTTGCTGGTGCAACAATGCGGTCCTGGAAGCAGTGAGCTGAAGATTGCCTGGGATTGACCCAAAAGATGACCTGCAATGGCAACCAACACAAGTTGTTCTCGCAAGAGCATGATGTCATGAAATAACAATTCGTGCGTCTGTGAAGCCCAACCTTGCTGGTAACAGGGTGTGATTGCAACAAGCGAGTCTTCAACATGCACACAATAGGTAACTTGAAGAATCACAGGTCAAGGTAAGACGTTCAGTGCGGACTCGTCTCTGCACACAAGTGTTCAAGAAAAGAGCGATGACAAGGTACAGAGTACGATATACGGATTCACCGGAACTCTTCATCTGCATTTGAGCTTGAGGTCTTGGGGATTGGGCTTATGTCCAAGCTCATTTCCGCCTCATCCGCCACCATTCGATTTGCTGAGCCAAATGCACTCACATGAGATAGGATCTCATGGTTGGTGATTGCAAGACTCGCTTGTGGGGGCAGGCATGTGCTAGGACGTCGTTGAACCATCACCTGCATCACACATGCCGCAAGCACATTGAATCCAAGTCGCTCCCAAAAACGGCCCATTTTGCACTTACGGCATTCAATAACACAAGAAGATTCAAAACAAAGGAACCTAGTGCAGTTGCTGAAAAAGGTAGAGCACAACAGAGGAGATTCACATTGGAAAAGTGATGGCATCACCTGCGACCGGATGCATCAGTCACAATCATGACATTGATGCATCAAGCCTACGCCAGTATGGAACAAACGATTTTAGGCTTGGCATCAATAACCTGGTCATCCAGCGCAAGCAACTACAGGGGCGTAGGTACCTAGCGCCTTGTCTTGTGAACAAGTTGCAAGACAGAGTATATAATCGCTTAAAACTCTGCTGTACCACAAGTAACGCGCTGTACCACAACAACCAATACACATGTATCTAGCACCTGTAGTGACCCAGCTAACCATTGCATGTCTTTCATCAGTGTGCCTCAACGTTGCGCTGCATTGATCAGCACATCAACCTGTTGCGTTCTAGCCTGTGTACCGCGACCAACACCCGTCAACGAATAGGAGAGTGGTGCAGGCTTCAACAACACCTACCTTGCGCTCCGCCACCGAATACTTCTCTGCCAGCTCTCGACTAGTAGGGCTTGACGGGCCCTCTGTGTTCGACACATGCTGGGAGTAGGGGTGCACATCCGGCGCTCCGGGCTGGCGGCGCGAGGACGGGGGCTGTGTCAGCGCGGGGGAGTGCTCCGGAATGTGCATACGCTGCTCAATTAGCGCAATGAGTCGTTGGTTCGCAAGCAGGCCTGACTGCAGAGACTGAAGACTGCGCCCAGGCGTGCTCTCGGACAGCGAGAGTGCAGGGTGCGGGCCTGCTGTGTGGTCTGCCAAGATGGGGGTGGGGCTGGGAAGCCACCAGCGAACAATCGGGCAAGGCTTCAGATTTCAACGAATTCGAACAAGGAGAAGGATGTCCGGCGGACAATTCAACTGTTTCGTCTCAACATAGTTTCAGGGCAGGACAACAGCTCCATCATAAGTCCTGGACATGCAGACTAGATTCAGTGCAACACCACGCAACCATCTGACAGTGCGCAAGACGCGCACTGTCTTATGCCATCCGTCACATACCAACATATCACCAAGCTACTTGGATCTCCCGAGGTGGTAATCACGCTGATATCTGTTGCAGATAGCTGTGAACAAGTGCACTGACATTCACCAGGGACAAGCTGTAAAACGATGTTTCCGGTAAGATACTTGATCAGAAACGCGAGCCGCATGTGCAAATGGCATCTATGTAGCATCTCAGGTCAAGCACTACTGCGAAGAAAGACCCTCAGTGAGTGCTGTTGTGTGCTTTACGGATGCAACCCATAGAATGGGCGCTCAGAACTTTGTTACTGTGTTTTGTAGAGTGTTGAGCATAGAATCAGTGAAGAGAAATAGCAGAGCTATTGTCGTCTTGAGTGTTGATTAATTCCTTAAAACAATGCAAGGCTTGGCCCAAATCGGACTATGGACTGCACTGCATTTGCCAGTTTGTTGAGTGCCTGAACCACGAACGGGTGGTCCTGGATATTCGACAGGCCTAATTAACTACACGAGAGAAAAAAAAGAACACGAGTATAGTTAGGAGGCTTCCACCTGATGGGAGTGAAACTAACCCCGCCTGCGGTTTTACGAAAGTGGTCAGTCCACGGCGTGTGCAGCGGCCGCTGACTCAACCGGGCGCCATGTGGATGATCGGCGCCCTCTTGCACACGCGCCTTAAGCTCCTCGTTTTCGGAGCACAGTAGTCTGCGTAAGATTCACCCAGATCCATTTTAAATTCAGAGCCGCCACTGACGGCCGTCGTGGACTCAGTGGTGGGATGTAGGCTATCAGCAAGTGGTACTGATTCAAGAGAAATTATCCTAATGTTCCCTAACATTTGCCCAATGAGAGCTTCTATCACTACGGCAGGGTACATGAAGGTGGATTGAATGTTCATGGCTGGGAGTCAAACTCTTTGTTGCACAATTACACACAACAACCATGCAGCAAGTTCATGTCACGGGCAGACTGGCAGGCAACCTTGCTGGAGGGGCTCAGCTACTTGCACTTTGTTCATAGTTATTCGCTCTATAAGAACCTCACTCGACCTTTGGTACTTCATTTGATCAGATCGCTAAGACTCGCACAGAACTGTTGACCTACTTTTGACACATCAATTCAATTGCCACCAATTGTTGCAATCACAAAAAATAACACCCAAACAACAAAGTGCCTTAGCAATTCGTTGCAATCGTTCTACGTCCGAAGAAAATTTTGCTCAGCGTAACAAATGTGGCCATCCCGCAGGGCAGTTGGTTTCTGTACAAGGTCTACGCTGGCCGAGGGGTAAGAGCGTGGGGGAAGGGTGG
>NHOP01001049.1:0-11927 GCA_018697155.1 Pyramimonas parkeae | reverse complement strand
AGTGGATGCATTTATATATACACATATATGGGGACATGTCTCTTACCACAAGGGCGGGGAGCCATGTCAACTGAATCACGCGCAAAGTTCTATCGTTGCACAAGGTCATAATCGAAATCCATGTATCGTATCAACACACAGATTGCGTGGTCCAAGGAGAACTTATCTCACCATTTCCATCAAGACGCAACTATGCACGAATCAATAAACGGAAGGACCCTTACCACAAGCGATCGGAGCCATGTCAACCGAGTTGCGCGCTGAATTCTCTCTGTGCACAGGGTAACCTTCAAAACCCGCATATCGAGTCCATACCGACGACGTATGACCTAACGACCACACATCATGTCTGCTCCATCGCAAGTCTGTTGATCTGTGTAGATCAACACGAAATAGACACTTTGTGTATTACATGTGCAGTCAGATGACCGTGCGAGCAAGTGTACATGCAAGCGATATGCACCCATCACGATCACAACGGTTATTCCCTGCACTCATTGGATTTTTTTCAGGGTGTACACACATGAATGTGTGTCTTCAACAGGCTTGTAGGCTGCAATATAAGAAACGTCCTCCGCAAAATGTCACACACATGAGCCATCCGTACCATTCATTAATTGCATTTATATGGCAAAGGAGGCGCTGGCGTTCTTGTGGTTCCCGCCGGAGTCTTATTGCAAGACTCCAGAGGGAATCATTAAACAAGTCTACGTAGATTAGATTCCATCTTGCATGTCGTATCGCACGGGTTTGACTGTGTTCCAATACTATTCACGAATAGCTCATGAGGTCAAAGCATATGGAATTCGACCTTATTGGCACAGCTCGCCGTCCATTGGCAGGGGATCATATCCCAGCATACGCACTTACAATCGTGTCAATGAGTTATCGTTCAAGGCTTCACTGTGGCGGGTAGATAATGCTAAACCAAAACATTGGACTCAGGTGTGCCCGCCATGAAAACAATGGATGCCAAACGAAAATATACCAAAAAACAAAATGTCACAACAAGAAGAGTGCATGGAGCATGCCGTCATAGTGATATCTGAAAATCTTTCAATTCATTTCTCTCCCAGGCATCCTCATGCTGCGGTTACCTGATCGGTTCGAATTTCACTTGATGCTTCACAGACACAAGGAACTGCTTCTTTTGAACCTGACAAGCTCAATTGCAAAGCTGCACTAGCAAACTCACCTGGATTCAACATCTCTGGGGAGACATTCACAAGGAGTGTACGGTCAGGGTGGTTTGTTCTGATGAATTCTGCAGCAACACAAAGTGATTCCTCGTATATTTCTTCGATGTCTAGGGAGGCTTCAGCCCCGTGGCTTCCCTCGAAAGTAAACGCCAGCAAGCGATCATGTAGATATTCAGGTGTTCCACTTGTTGTAGCTTGCTTTATCCTGGGAACCTTGGCACTGAGTAACAAAGGCAATACGGCAAATCAATCCTCATAAAAAGCATATCTGAATTGATGATTGCTGATACACAATCATAACAATTGTGAACCCTCTTTACACTGTGGGGTTGGTTCGGGGCTAGTTCCCAGCCACGGGCGCTGCCCCTGCCTGTGTTGTCAGGCGGGGCGTATACACAAGTGGGGCACCGAGGCAGTATGTTGTATAGGCCAATAGCTTCTGCGAGAGTATCACATCGCTAAGAGCAAATCAGGCAAACTAGGTTCACGACCCAGCAACTACTACAAGGTCCACGTTCGTCATTACATTCACGGAACATAGTCGTCCTCTAAGAGTCAAACCGCGTCCCAAGACAACCATCATCGCTCGCTGACAAATCATCGTAAGCATTCAATGCCGTACAGAATTCTTGCGTACATTTCGTCTTTAATCTGGATGGCGTCGCGCACCGCGCGATATTCCTCGCACCTTGCTCTTCAGATTCGGCTTTCCGTACAAATTTTGAGAACAAGTGCAAGTACTAATGATTCATGACTTGCTATCACAAAATCCATGTGCTGCTCCTGAATCCAGCCTCGATGATACAAAAATCAACAATCGTATGGTATGTCTACTGTAGCTTTTTTACAACCTAGACAACTTGCTTGGTGCAGAAGAGTCGACGAACTACACACGTGCGTACGACTGCTTGGTGTAGGAGACTCTGGTCACTTCACAATATCCTTCGATCATGCAGCAAGTCAATGGCAAGTTGTTGAATGAGATATGTATAATATTTTGCTCTCGAAGGTCTATCAAAATGGTATCAATTGGGCACTTGCCGCAGCCGGGCACGCGCTTTAGTCAGCCTAGCTCTAGTGTCGCTGAAGTATGGCAGCTTACGCTGCGATCCTCCTGTGCTACTGAGTGAAAAACCGGAAGAAGGGCTCGCTGGGGCTGCATCGTCGACGTCCGTGTCACCATTTTCATCACGACAACTGTCATCTAGCACGTCCCATTCCCTAACGTCTTCGTCTTCGGTTTCCAACATACGACCTTGTGAGGTGCCCATGGTACCCAGGTAAGCGTTAACCGTGTCACCTAGGTTATCAGTGTTCCAACAAGCCAGTCTCAGTACCGTGAGCCGCAAATGCGCAACGCGTGTTCGAATTAACCGGAACGTCGGACGCGCAGATGGCTTCCTATACGGGAAACGGTGTTCACGGCCCAAGCCTGTGGGTACGAATGAGCAAGCCGTGCATCTCACGGCCACTCCCGGTATCCGAAAACCACCCATACCCTAATCCCGGTACCCTAACAACCACCCATATCCGAAAACGTCCAGGGCATACTTTGCGGTTTTGTATGCACGAACTGGGATTATATGATCGCTTCCGCCATCCGATGCTTACGGTCCAATATTTATTCGCTTGGGTGAGCTGGGGGTCACATGACCGTTTACGATATGCGAAAATGTTCCAAGCTTGTATGTTAAATGAACAAGCCGTGGATCACGTGACCGTCACCCATTTCCAATAATGTTCATGGGCCAATTCTGTGGGTTTGGATGAGCAAGCCGTGCGTGAATGGCCGCTTCCGGAATCCGAGAACGTGGTCCATGACCCTTGCGATGAATTTCTCTTGCGGGGGCTAGGCTCTCAATGTTGTAGTCCTGATGATCAAGATTCCTGAGTCTTCGTATATGCACTCTCGTCCGTGAATACAGTTTCAGGGAGTTCGCCGAAATTATCGCTGGAGTTTGGATTCCGAGTTTTCAAATCAAAACGAATCTAAACGACCATGGATCGCTCATGCCTGGAAGGCCAATCTGGTATCGGAAAATTTGGCACGTATGTTAGTAGTGAACCCCCTTACATTGGCAGGAACCCCTGGGGGCAGTCTCCAGCCACATTTCTCTTGCGCCACCTCAGGTCTGCCACACCGACTCGAGGAGCCCGCGAGCGTTATATGCGAGCCTGATTTTTGGGACGCGCCCCGATGGACAATGCCATGTAGCCCGAAAGGCTATTTTGAATGACCGGGGGGCAACTCTGCCACACGCCATATCAGCCCGGACGATGAAAAAAAGGCTTGCCGGTTACTACACCTCTTGAAGGGGAGGAAGTCAATCGGAAGCCAGGCATTCCCCTGCACGAATACGGACTACAGAGTTTATGCTGGATATCGAGTCCCGATATGGGTACTTTCGTCCTCAGCCGATGATACATCAAATGATCGATGGCCATGCTGCCTGGCCCGTGATCCTCGATTAGTGTGTGATCATTCCGACCGCCTCAAGAACCAACATGTCTACAGTTTTTGATACTACTGCAAGTCATCTTCGGTGATCAGAAGATCGCCGGCACCACCACCCTCACGATCATTGGTGGTTCAAAGGTTTATGTACACATGTTCGTACCGACTCATAGCGGCTCCAAACCACAGAGCCAGATGAGAGATCCTTCGCACTGGCGCGTCATGGCAGGTCGCTTTGATTTGGCTAAAGGTCTGTTGTAAGAGGTATTGATCGCCACAGCTCCCGATTATATAGCGATTGTGTTGTTGCGCAGTCAGGGTGATCCGGTATTGCAATCGGTCCAAGTGTTCCACAGCAACTTCGGCCCGCCCAGTACTGGTGCTGGTGGTGGCGTACTTGCTTGTGCACTCTCCCGTTTTGTTGTGCATTCACACCCATATCTCCATTGTGAAATTTGAGTGGTCGATTGACCTGCTACGGCAGAAAAGTAAAATATCACTTCGGTATGCTATCGCAGAGTGGGATCGCGTGATTCTCCCGTCGACAAGTTTGGTTTGGTATTCTCAGGCTTGGGCAACTTGTAGCGCGATCGATTTTCGCGTGAGTCGTAGCAACATTTGCTTGAGTAGGAAGCCCATCACGAAGCAAAATACACAAATGCGACACGCTTAGGTGTTTTGGTGGAATGGGTGACGATATTCTGGAGCAGAAATTGCCGTTGGTGGATCGAATCCCTCGATCCGAGGATCCCGGTCTGACATCACCAAGCGTTTGGATGAAGTAAGCGAACAGGAGGCATCCAATATTGAATATCGTCATTCCGATTGGAATTTTTGCAACGAATTCATCACGAATTGTGTTTGTGCTTCCGATTGTATTTACAAGCTTGCTCGTTTTATGGAAGTACAGCTACCCATGCAGAACGCTGTGCACCATATGTGCACTCTAGGTGTGAATATGTCGCTTGTACAACAGCACATGACATATTGCCTGATCACATTATCCCCTGATGATTATTACCTGTGGATAATTGTGCTTAGCCCCGTTGATGCGGTGTTTAGAGTGTGAGATCGAGAATAACAGTGTGGGAATATCACCGTTCTGACACTTGGGTAATCACGAGTGGCGAACATCAGTTCATGACACTTGTCTCAGTGGACATTGATTGTGACGAGCAAATTACAACCAACTAGCTATTGTTAAGTTTTTATATATTTCTGGCTCGTCTCTACGATGGGAGCTGCCCCAACCATGATTTGTGTGCTGGACATGTTAGGGTGTTCTTCGAGCTTGTCTTGTTGTTCAGTGGTTGTTCCGACCATTCGGGGATGATACACAGACCAGCCGTGAAAATTGCACATCTGAAGTACGATTTTCGCATGTTTTCTTGTGTTCAACGTAGTATGTGGTTGAGAATTATCCTATCGTTGTTTTTCAGGAAGCTTCAAGCTTGAAAATCTCCACTGACTCGATGTAGACAAATAGTCCTCGATGGAAGCCTTCAGATCTGATTGCATTGTGCCGCAGATCATTTTTCGTGGGAGGTCAAATATTTCTGGGTACTTTGCATGTGGTTGTGGTGCACTCGTCTTCGCATTCCAAGGCACTTACCGCGAATCAGGTGTGTGTTGGAGAAATGGCCTCTATACCGTTCATCCGAAACCAAGCGCTGAGATGTCCATTGCAAGAGATGCATGGCAAGGATGCAATATGGATTATCTCTTGGGATACACTGTTCCAGGATTTTTGCTAGCGTGTGACCAATCTAGAATGACTGGAACCCCTCATCTATTCCTTATCTGCCCTCACCTATTCCATTGCGAACTTTTCACTACGAAATCATCGTTTGGCTGCTATCTTCACTCCTATGCTTCAAACTCCGTGAGCATGAGGCATGACAAATCTTGCACGTTTGCCAATTGCTTGAAGTTAATCTCAAAATTCGATGAGCATTCGCTCGTGACCTGACAATATTTGTTGGGGGTTGTTCTTTTTCAGTCTACTGAGACTGTAGACGACGACACCCCACAGGAGGTCGATCAGCGCAGCTATGCATACAGGTGACAGGCGCTTAAAGTTGTAGAAATTTCTGCTACCATATTTCCTCTAGATGGTTTGAGTGCTAGCTGGTGATGTGGTGGACGTGTTCAGCATTGTGCGTATCGAAATATGCACTACCCGACATGTATATTCACTTGACCCATTTCAGGTGAGTTCAATCTTAGGGGCAAGCGTGTGCCTTCCCCTTCGAGATCGCATTTAGGATTGCTGTCCCTCAGCACCTTACTCTGAATAGTCTGAAATGTAATGTGCATGCTCAAGGTGCATGTAGCAACTTCTAGAAGTAGGAGGATGGTTCAATGCAAAATGTTCAGGTTTCCCTTAGGACTTCACCATTCCACATCCTGGTTTGCGTGTATGATGAAAGTTGATGATTCCGAACATGCCAAAGCCTCCACGCAAGCACCTGCAAAATGCGTTTGTATCTCAATTGCGGTGTCCAGGTGTCATTGTATTGTGTGACTACTGCTCCTGGACCAGACAATGAACAGCCCCAAAAGCGTGTCATCGGTAGTGGGTTAAGGACTCGCGACCCTTTCTGAGAACCTTTGTGTCCTTTGAAGCTGGAATACAACAAGCACCTGTGGGCAGCTTATGAGCTATTGTTGATGGTCGTGCCAAATTTCTTTGTGGTATGAAGCTTTGACATTGAGCTCGCACTGATCATGGTGTTGAGTAGCCGAGACAAACGTAGAATGATTTCTTTGGCATTCGCTGGGACTCAAATCCTGGCCCCCCTTTGTTTTCTCAATTGCGGTGCGCTTCTAGCCTCGCGGCATCATGTGCGGTGGAGGGTGGACGGGTTTGCAGTGCTGTGCTGCTGATACTGCTCTCAGAGATTTTGAAGCTGGCCTTCTCCTTAGGTGCATTCGCTTGGTGAGTGTTTCCCCGCAAATTCACACGACGATCCGTCATTACAAGAGACTAGCATCGGTGTATTCCATGCGACGTCAAAACTACATTCCTTTTATAATTCCCTTTCCAGGCGCTCATTTCTCATTGAATGGATTTTGTGTGCTTTTGGAGGTGTAAGAAGAAAGCTGATGGCTTGGCCCCTTGAGCACACACGAGATGCTCGGTTCTGAATTTTGTCCAATTCCATTCGCATCCTATCTGGGGACACATGAAAATTGCATACTTGTGTCAAGACCCGTCTCTGCGCTTTGTTCTTCCGGAGTTTGTTCTGTAGCGTTTTTTTGTGTGAAGTTGAAGCTACTTTCGGTTGTGCTTGCAGCGCAAGCTCAGTCTGCCCGCTTAAGTGAGCGACGATGAGTTGCTAACTTAACCCCAAACCGGGAACAAGCCACAACACATTTGTGTCAGATCGTTTGATCGAGATGATTTTGAACCTGCAGATATCATTCTGGTTGTTCGATAACTCGCTTATCAAAGGTGCTCCGCCATCCAGCGTTGCGTTGCATAAAATCATCGGCCGAGGTAGAAACAGGCCTCAGTGGGGTTTAAAAGGACGACCCAGCAATATCCATTTTGTTGTCTTTTCAAGTAGCAGCGAACCGAAATGGGTTTTCAAGCATTTGGTTTGGGGTATAAGCCTCGTCTCCACTTAGGAATTGCTCCACTGACAGAAGCGCCTTTAGACAAGGCCCAGCTGATTGAAACTCCATCCATCTCGATATTCGGATAGAATCATTGTATTGTTGTTCACCACCGAAGAGCTGTGCCGATCACTATTCTTGAACCAAGTATGTTCACCAACTTATATATACCTTATGTCTTTGTTGGTAGCGAGGCGAACTCAAACCCCTAGGGTCTTGGGCTGGATCGTCGCTGAGCATGCTGTTGCAACTGCGCTTGGAATTGGCTATGGCGTACCCAGGCCCTAGAGCTCAGTTGGTAGAGTGTGTGCAAACTTCTAGGGTCCTTGGTTGGATCCCGGTTGTGGGTGGGTTCTTCCCCGGCTGATGAATTGTGAATACACGGGCCTTGCTGGCTCCTGGTTAAGCTTGTACAAGGGAGTCCTATCTCACTTTCAATTGCACGCTGTGTTGGCTGATTCAAGATAATCGCTTCTGCAAGATCCTGGGATTCTAGTGCATGTGTTGTGCTTGGGAGAAGCAGGATCGCCACCCGAACCCGGGAAAGCATGCAGTCTGCAAGAGAACAGCTGCGAATTGGTGCGCTAAGAGTTTCTGTTTTCTTTTGCTCGATGTTTTGTCAATAGAACGGTCTTTGCGATTAGGACTGTGATGCTGAGAAATGGCTGCTGCTGCTCTTTGAGTGTGGCCTGCGGCTTGAGATGGCACCGACAAGGCCTCAGAGATTAGCGTCGTAAGAATGCATGCTCACTTGGGTTTAGTCTGGCTTAAACAGCGGCAGTAATTGTGGCTCGCATTTATTGACCTGGCGAGGAGTTACGGCGCAGCAGGTGTATCCAATTGCGGTCATTTTGCCCAAGCAAGCGACAAAGACACTTTCGCGCTTCTCAACTCCAGACCTGAGCTTGCGGGAATGCACCCGTGCACTGCACAGCTGTAGATCAGGACATCCCTTTAACAGAATAACAGTTTTTTTTCACTTATGCGCCATGCCACCATTTGGCTCGCTGTGCGTCGCTCGCAGGAGAAATTTCACATATGTGATTGTAGGCTCCGTGGGCCTGGGAAGGTTTATGCGTTTATAGTCGTCGATAGCCGGTCTACCAAAAAAAAGGGTGCACTTTGTAAGCAGATTCTTATTTTTCCTTGGTTCCTTTAGGGTGGTCATTTAGTAGCAATTCCCTATATGTATCGTGGCACGTTGTCATGAACCGTATACGAAGTATGTAGATGTGCTGGATCATGACCCCATCCGGCGGCCATGATCCAGCTCAACTGACCCGAATTCTGTAAACTAAAGTCAACATGTGATCCGTACAAAAATATCAGTGCTATCTAAAGATAAGCACACACACACTCAGCCTCATAAGAATATATCGAAAAGGAGTTGCGCTCATATTCCGGTGCTTTGCGCAATGCAAGTTGATTGCAATCGGGAGGAGATTCGGGATACTCATTCTTCGCCAGGTGTGCTGTGGGATGTGTTGTGCGTGCCTCAGCGTGCGCGGGCCAGTTTCTCCGCTTCGGCCTGCCCGCGTTGGTGTATGCAGTGGAGAACCACATACGATTTGCGGTGCTCAAGGTGTGCTCTTTGCTTGATGCCGCCCGTTTGGTTGCAAACTGCCAGATGGTAGCCATTTAATGTAGCCATTAATTGAAAGCAAATAGACTCTGACTGCGGTGTACGCGTCCAGGAGTGACTTTCAACCCAAGAGCCAAAGTACTGATGAATGGCTTCTGTGGATTCTTGGAATCTTCCAACGTACCGCTGGAGATACGCTAGAAGAAATCATTCGTTGCCTGTGCTACGTATGATTCTCATATATGACATGTGTGCCTGCCTTTGATCATTCACGCTTGGCAGTGTATACAACAACTTCCACCTACAGGGATTCTTGCAGTGCCAGGTCATGTTCCAGATTCCTGACCCCACAGGGTCAGGGGTGCTGCTGCAGCAATTGGATAGTCCCGTGACGTGGGTGGTGTTTTCCCACTCGGAAATCCCCATAGTGGCGTTAATGACCACTTTTTTTCTAGGCCGCCAGCTCACCAGCATCCAGTGGGTGTCCGTGGTGCTCTTGGTCGATGGTGCGATACCCGAACTTGATCAGTGCTTTGTGCCTTTGGGAGGGGGCGATTCGATCTCGTTAGGATCATCCAAGATAGAATTTGATTCCACATTGTCTTGTATGTTGCGTGATTCTCTTTTCATTGTTGCATAATCTGTATGTGAGGATGGAAAATGCAAGTTGATTGACCAACATTTAAATGAATCCATGCGTGCAGACATAAACATATAGCACTGCCCAGAATTTCAGTCATCTTCCATGAAGGGATTGCTTGCATTTCTCGAAACGTTTCTCTTGAATTCACGCATTTTCAGAACCATGTCTGATCCCCAATAATCCCTTCAACGACACCAGGTGCCTATAGATATACACTGTGTATTGCACAAGGCCTCCGGGCCCAAAGATCGTCAAATCTATACCAGTACTCCGAGGCTCACGAAGCGTGACAATTTCATGTTTTCATCCCCCACAATGCCTCGAAATTGCAGTGCGATGAAGTTTTCTGACGACAAGATGGGAGTTCGTCTCCATACAAGCTCGACTCCCGCTGCAGGAACCCTTCCTGCTCTGATGGTTCCAGCGGGCTGCCAGTTGTAGATTTTGACGGATGCCGTGTGCGGAGTTGCCACAGGCGTGATGGCCAGCCAAGTTTCCATCTGCGAGTCCAAGATTGGAGTGCGTTGCGAGCACCTGCGCGACTTCCCCCTCCCGGCGCTGCTGATGGTGCTGCTCTCCGCGCTCATGGCCGCCACTGCGGGCACGGCATGCGAATTCCTCTTCAAGGCTAACTACAGCACTAGCATCCATCTTCAAAACGCCCAGCTGTACATGTGGGGGGTGGTTACCAACCTCGCCGTCTTGGCCGTGAGAATACCAACCCCACCATTTTCTTCGCCAGTGTTTTTGTTAAATACCTTCGCCTGACGGATGATGGAAGACTGTCACGTCTATGAGCTTGTGATGTTAACGAGCAGCGGACCACAATCAAAATCACAGGATTGAGTGTGTGGTGGAATGTGTGTTCCACACAAGCATAATACACATTTAGTGTGATGTTCTCCGCATTCGAGCGTGCTTCGCCATCTCTGTGCATTCCTGTTTGTGTCTAAAGTCTGAGATTGTTTTGACAATTGCATAAACGTTTTGAGTCTTCAGTAGCAGCGTCAAGATAGCTGTGGCTAGGTGTAGGGTCGTGTCATGCATTGTGCCGAGCTGTTTGTGCCGTAGTATTAAGTGTTCCTGTACGAGTTTACACGTTTCAATGCAGATATAAAGTAGGCTTGCGCCAACTCGGCACTCTGGAACATAGACAAACCAGTTTCATGAAGTCCATTGCGGAGCACACCTGCATCAACGCGCGAGAAGAAACGTTTCAGGGCCCTTGGGTGGTTGGGCGGGCTTTACGTAATTGTCTCATGCACTGGCGGACTGAAATATCTTATTTTTTCCTGTACACATTACCGCCACAAATACCAATATTTTGTGTTTGTTCTTTTTATATGCGCTTGCCTGTTTTCAAGTCGCCGTAGCGCAAACCACCGTTGATCATGTTACTATATTTTTCATGGATGCAAACTGTTCTTCATGATGTTGTTTTGTCCAAAATCACTCTTGTTTCATGTGTATGCACTTTACCAAGGAAGGTAAGTGTAACATCTGCACTGAACAGGTTCATTCGCATGCACCAGCGAATGACGCATTTCGCTGTAGCTTTTCTGCACGAGCATGTCTTGTTGTTCGTCCATGACAACGAGTTGCATGAGAATACAAGTGCCATGGCATCCTGTTTAAGTAGCTACTGAAGGTCCATGTCCATGGGCATGTCCAACTCCAAACACAGGACTTGAGTGCTTGTATTTGTTCTGTGAACTGCATCTTTAGCAAATATTACAACTGAATATACTTTGGAGTTTTTGTCAGGTTCAGGAGCAGCGGCGCATGTCTCAAGGAACATTATGGGGCGGCTTTGACTCTGAGGTGAGCGGCGATAAAGCACAACAACTCTGATACATTCTTATGTTCCAAACCAGACAGGATTTAGGGTTGTAGGGTTTTGGGGTTTAGGGTTTATTTAACCCTTAACCCTAAATGAACACAAGACCACATTATTGAAACGTCTATAATCCAAGAATGAACCAGGTCACTGGTTGTCTAATTATTCACCCTTGTCATGTACTTTAGGGCCATGGTCTTGTGTCCAGTTGACGTCCAGCGGTATTGGGTTCAACAGGCTTTCTTGATCCTGATGACTATGGCGTTGCAAGGGCTGTGTGTGGCGGCAGTCGTGAAGCACATGAGCAACGTTGCAAAGGTCGGTGTACCCCAGCTACATGTTCACACCTGTTTTCGATTGTTAGACAAGGATACCTGTAGACAATATCATGTTGATAACTCAAACAAGTCACTATTGCCTTTCCGCTAAGCATCACTCCATCATGAAATCAATCATTGAATATGAATGGAATTCATGAAACAGCTTTGATTTACATGAATCAGATATCTTTAAAGGCGATGTGTTCGGTTTTTTTATTTTGTAACCAGTATATATAAGCAACTGAGCAAAAAGGTTGCTCGGGTATGCATGAC
>NHOP01001048.1:0-11934 GCA_018697155.1 Pyramimonas parkeae | reverse complement strand
TGACACATACTCAGTGGCATAAATGAACACGTTTTCGGGACCGTGCATGGTCTGCATACAATCACGGCCCATACCTCCAGATACAAAAAAACATCCACATGCGGGTGAACCAAATCAGGTGGTGCAAGGTGGCAACACCAAAGCATGTTCCATTATGGTGTTTTTAATGGACAGCCCGCGGTGGTATCACATGCTTCCTCATAGTCGCACACACCCTCGCATAAGCACGTCGTCTGGCCTGGATCTTCACAATCCGCAAGCAGTTGTGAGTCACCATCATTGTCATTGCCAAACATTCTCAAACCATCGTCTGAAATTCAAGCTGTTTACCAGTTTGGACATCCACCACAAGCATCACGAGATTCCAAATGTAAATGCAATTTGCACAACTGGAATTTCAAATAGTGATGGTTATCAAACACGATATACGGTTCAACAGATCGACATCGAGAACAACCAAGAAGTGATTCACACCTTTGGAAAACGAAGCGTTTCGACCCAGTGAGTGAATCAAAAAATTGTCAATACATTTTGTCCAGCTTGTCTGTCACTGGGCAACTGTGAATAAGTGCTCACATATGCACCGAACTCATCGCGACATCTGTTAGTCACAACCACAGCGGAGATCGATGAAGTTTAACATGATGTGGCGAAAACATTTCCTGTACTTGCTTAGATCTTGCTTGGATCTTCACAATCCGCAAGCAGTTGTAAGTCACCATCGTTGTGCGCCAAACATTCTCAAACCATCGTCTGAAATTCAAGCCGTGTACCAGTTTGGACATCCACCACAAGCACCACGGGATTCCAACCCCTTGATTCCCTTTGCACAACTGGACTTTCAAGTAATGATGGTTATCAAACACGACAGCCAATTCGACAGGTCAATATCGAGAACAACCAAGAAGTGATTCACACCCTTGGTACACGAAGCGTTTCGACCCAGTTAGTTAATCAAGTAATTGTCAACATATTTTGTCCAGCTTGTCTGTCACTAGGCAACTGTGTATAAGTGCTCACATATGCACCGCACTCATCGCGTCATGTCAGTCACAACTACAGCGGAGATCGATGAAGTTTAACATGATGCGGTTGAATTATTTCCTGTATTTGCTTAGTTATACAGATCGTCCTCATCTTCTGTTGGTGCAGCAAAGGCCGCAGCAGCAGGGTTTGTAGCTGCAGCAACACCCGCAGGCGCATTACCGCCAGTACCATCGGGGAATCGGAACTCGCTGCCGAAGCCGCGAGACTGTTGTAAGGTCTGCGATTTACACACCAGGTGTCCTTGCATTCATCTCAGCTTGCATAGATGATTTATTCGCGACAATCCTCGCCACCTTTGTGGAAAAGGCGAGAGTCGATGTGGCACAATAGAGATGAATGGATAGTTGCATGGGGGGAGCGATGTACATATCCTGGAAACTGTCTGCAACTAGAGGGTTCATGATCACCCAAGGCAGTGCGATGGTTGCAGCATCGAAATTGCATACAAAGTGAGAAAATTCATGAATACTAGAATGCATCCTCTGGAAGGATGAAATGTTGGTTTGCAACCATATCTTGAGAATGAAGTGCAACATTTGTTCTGTGTCGATGATGTGGGCATTGACGGGAGATCAGAGTGTTTGACATGAACGCGTGCATGCTGATGCATGTAATGTACACACCTGTGCAAATGACTGATATTTGCGAATGTCAGCGTCGGACACAGAGCGGCGAGCATACTTCATTGCCTCTTCAAAGTGTGCCCTAGTGATTTCTGGGACCTCATCCACATCATCCTCCATTGCATCGGGGTTTTCCAGGGCTGCCTTTTCCTTCTCAATGTCCTGCGGATGGATATATTGACAGTTAGAAAAAAACATAAAAAACATCACCGGAAGGAACACCAGAGATGGATGAGGAATAGGACATAATTTCATCTATCCTAGAAAGCAGCGCAGACATCTTTTGACAAATCACATGCAAGCGAAAGAGTGGGCTTGTTCAGTCAGTCGGTTTATCTGCAATAAGACCAAAGCTATTTGCAACCGTTCCCCTCGCAGGAAAAATGATTGTGTAAATAAGTGCGCGTAAAAAAAAACATGAATATCAGCTGGATAGAGTACACATCAATCAAAATACTGAACAAAAATCTGAACATGTGACGTATAGGCATAAAATGCATGATTGGTTGTGGATGGGAGCATTGCCTGCAGCAGTGTATTGACACGCACCTTTTCAATGCTCTCACGAATGGCATACTTGCAGGCACGCTGGCAAATTTCTGTGATATCAGCACCGGAGAAGCCCTGAGTGAAACGGGTAAGTGTGTCCAAGTCAACATCCGGAGATACGGGCGATTTGCGCAGGTTTGCCTTGAAAATCTGCTTTCGGGATGCCTCATCAGGTAGAGGAATGTAGATCAACTGATCCAGACGTCCCGGGCGCAGCAATGCGCCATCAATGATATCTGGTCGATTTGTGGCTCCAATGATGAACACTGTCTTTTTTGCATTCATTCCTGCAAGGCAATCACACATGAATTGCAATCAAGAAACGCCCTTCAAGCTGCGTCATCATCATCATCTCATATTTGACATCCTACGACCTGATGGAGTTCGCTCAACACTTCTTGAGATGCACAAACAGAAACGGTGCCAACACGCACAAGGTTCCATGAAAATCCATTTGCCCAAAACTTATAAATGGCATTGTGGTTGTACACGATCAAACCAGCAACATAAGGTATGGGCAATCAATATCTGGAAGCACATGAGTGACAGAGGGTGCTCTAGGGATCTGCATCTGATTTCAAGGAGTGGGGCTGTTGCTATACCGAAGGTTGACAACCTCTTGTGCTGGATGGCAGCTCTTCTGCAAACAGCGAGTGACCACCCAAACAACTTAGTATGATTGATTTACACATAAATACACGCTTGCAGACTCACCGTCCATCTCTGTGAGCATCTGGTTCAACACCCGGTCAGCAGCACCGCCCGCATCACCAGAGCTGCTACCGCGCTGGTTTGCAATGGAGTCTAGCTCGTCAAAGAAGAGAACGCAGGGCGCCGACTGATGCACACACCCAGCGATAACACATGAGTGTCTGCAATTCTCATCCAAGCACAATTCTTGATGCTTTGAGGTCTTGATTCCTTGTATAGTTAAAACCCATCATAATCAATAAGCCATCAATAAGCAGAGTCCCGACATGGCTTGGCGGGTCATGTTCGAGAAGGGTTTTATTTTATTTTTTATTATCATTTTCTTTGGGTGTTTTCACATTTACTTTGTTTTGGTCCAATAGCAGAGATGCCCATTGTAAACCAAATGAGAATCAGGAACACAACAACTTGCGATTAAAAAAAGTGCTAGAGTCATTGAATCTGATCAGAAAATGTGATGCTACTCGAATTTGATATCAGAATTCCCTTGGATACAAATACAGTTGATCATGGGGACTTTCTGTCAATGGCAAACTATCAAGGAAACTCGAATCAATAGTTCCTTGACAGAATACACTTGCCACAACTGCTTCCTCTGTCATCAGCATGGTCTGACAGCATCTGAACACCAAAATTTCTTCCCCTTTTGTACCTGGCGAGCCTTGTCAAAGACCTCCCGGACGTTTGCCTCTGATTCTCCAAACCACATTGTCAACAGCTCTGGGCCCTTCACACTGATGAAGTTCGCCTGGCACTCATTCGCAATGGCCTTTGCCAGCAGAGTCTTACCACATCCGGGGGGTCCGTAAAACAACACACCCTTGGAGGGCGACATGCCAAACTTTTCGAACTTCTCGGGGTGCTCCACTGGGTACTGCACCGTTTCCTGAAGCTCTCGCTTGACATTTTCCTGCATAGTATCGAATACAGTGTCAAGTAGCGTTTTTCCATGGGAACAACCCTGATACCACGTGATGAAATTCCAAAACATACCTGTGTCGAGAGTGCAGTCCCCCTTGTTAGTTTGGTTTGTGGGCATAGAGGAATACACTTTGAACAGAGCGTAGTCTGAGTTCCCAGATATGAGCACGAGAAACTGACAAACAACTTATATGAGGCGTTTTTTCTTCTACGGATACCAGTGCTCACCACTACCATGTGTTCACCATCGAATACTATCTCCACACATCATCAACGAATAATCCTGAGTAAGAACATGCAGATTATCCAACATATCCCGATAGGTATACCGAGCAGATAACTTTGACGGAAGCAAAGACCATGTAATTTAAAAGGGACTCACCAGACCACCGACGTCGTCCCATGTGACGTTGGGTACCTCAACAACTGTCTCACGCAGTGCGGAGGGGTTAGAGATGCCAAGGGCAGTGGTGAAATTCTCATTTGTCACAGCCATTGAGTTTAACACTTCCGCATCAATGCTGTCGTCCTCAATGTCAATCACATCCATTTTCTCACGGATGCACTGCATAGCTGCCTCTGTGCACAGTTGTGCTAGATCCGCACTGCGCACCCGGCGAATTCTCAGGTGGTTCTCAACCCCAAACACAACTTAGAAGGCATTTGGCATGTCATGCTACAGGAAGTATCGCAGGCTCAAATTTCTTACCCGAAATTCTGAAACAAGGTACATGTGCCCTTAATCAGGCGCATTTCCCCACAAAGATCAAGCCACAAGAAAAACTACAACATCATACAAGCACATTGATTGTGCGTCATCACTTGTCATAAATGACAAGTACCAACGCACAATCAGTGACACCACTGACGGAGTTTTGCTGGTGAGGGTGATCTACTTGAAAAATACAACAACAACTGGGCGGCGCACCCGACGAAGCCATGTGTCTCCTTGGAAATACGCTCTAGGTCAACATCCTCATCTAGCTTCATGTTTTTGGTGTGAATACGCATGACCTCAAGCCGCCCCACCTCGTCTGGCACGCCGATGTCAATCTCCCGATCGAATCGTCCAAATCGGCGGAGGGCGGCGTCTATGGAATTAGGGCGGTTAGTTGCACCCATCACGATGATGTGCGCGCGAGACTTCATGCCGTCCATCAGCGTTAACAGCTGTGACACGATGCGACGCTCCACTTCGCCCTGCATTCGCGGCCAGTAGGTACTCTCGCATGTGCCCGTAGCTTCCCCTAACACCACAATGCGTTGTGGATCACGGCGTCGCGCGCAAGTCTCAACAAAAGCAAACGGAGTAACACGAATTTTGAAAGAAATCAATGATGCCGCCATTGATATGCGTGTGCTAAGGACATAAGCACTGGCGTCTTCCAACAGCACACAGCTTGCCATCTGTCTCCATTTTAGACTCAGAAAAGAAACCAACAGCGATGGTTAGATGCAGTGCAACATGAAACACATGATTCCATTGATGACGATCTCACGCACAAACAAACCTGTGTTTTGTCTCGCTTTGGCGCTATGGAGTCAATCTCGTCAATGAAGATTATAGACGGGGCATTCTTCTCAGCCTCTTCAAACGCCTTGCGCAGGTTGCTTTCAGACTCGCCAGCGAGCTTGGACATTATTTCGGGACCATTGATCAAGAAAAAAAAAGCGCCAGTCTCATTCGCAACCGCGCGAGCAATAAGTGTCTTTCCAGAGCCGGGAGGTCCATAAAGAAGGATACCTTTTGGCGGCTTCACCCCTGAAATTCCACCAGCATGTGCAAGGTCACATAAAGAAGCTCTACATGTATTCATGTCAGCAAGATGACGCGACACCAAAGTCAAAATGCTCGCTGCACAAGCTGAGAATACCCACAGCCCATGAAAATGGTGGCTTCCACAAATAGCCGACAGCTCCATGTCATCGTAAGCTCCAAGACAAATGCAGATTATCGGACGCATTTACACATAAGCTGATACCAATATAGGGCGCTCGTGCCTATTGTCTTGAACAGCTGGGGGTGTCGCAGAGGCAGCTCCACAAGTTCGCGAATCTGCGCCATCTGCTTGCGCACCCCGCCAACATCGTCGTAGCCCACCTCGTTCAGTTTGTCTTCATCCTCCCGATGCAGGGGCTCACCCTCACAGAAAATTTCAGTATCCGGCGCCACAATGCAGTAGTCTGCTGGATCAGTCTCCACCACCTTGAACTCAACCGCGCGCATACCACCTCGTACCAGGAAAATGTCGTTCTTGCGCACAGGTCGGTATGCCTCAAGGAAGTATGCTGCCAAAACATCAACAACCAGTACCAGCACAAGCACCAGCTCAATACCGTACGCTGCTCTGGCTTTTCTTATTGGGTCCTGGTTCCATTTCAGTGTGTTGCACCACATGAGGGCTCTGCTCAGCATCCATAGACATGTTTTTAGGATGGATGAAAATCCTTTGTAAATTACGGTGGATACCGACCAGGTGAATACTGCTAATATCATATACATCTTCTGGTCTGTCGCGAGTTTCTGTAATAGCAAATCCTGGCGGGCAAACTCAAAGCAGGAAAATCCGGTACAGTTACAGTCACTCAGGTGTAGTCGCACTATACATTCCGATGTAAACAAAAATGAAACACCAAAGTGTGTCTCAATCTCAAGGAATGTGGTTTATGTTTTGCCAAATCGACTTGCAGAAACTATCAGAATGATTTATGGGTGCAAACAAAAGTTGCATAGAAAGAACACGCACGCTTCAGATAGACATCGAAGAGGTTTCCCGTGATGCCCTCAATCGTGTCATCGAAGGGGAGGACATGGATGCGCTTGCCGTACTTCACATCCGTGCACTGTTCATACGTTTCAAAACAATCTCCCACAGGTCAGTCAAGTGGCAGCAAATATGTCCTCAATCAAATTTATAGCATGAAAAAACGAAAAGGGTCAGGACACTACCTAAGTGGCAATTCACAAGATCAACAGCGAGGTAGCTTTCCCATGAATACTTTTGCATGGACACTACAGTCTATCGTTTTCGCAATCCATCATGCAATCAGAACCACACAAGAGGGCAAGGGTAACACACCTGATGCACTGAAACAACATCACCGAGACGCACTCTAAGGTTCGAGCGCACAACCTGCACAACAGAGCGCATCTAATGTAAGGTAAATTTCTAATTTCCCGAGTTGACGTTCTGTCGGGATCTAAAAGTCCAACACATGAAGTGCAAGAGCGTGATGCGGTATGCATGGAGACTGCCGAAGGGCAACTGCTCACCTTGTTCATGCGAATTTTAGCCTCTTCACAGGTGTCGTCCGCCAGCACAATGCAAACGGTGTCCTTGCGCTTCTTGCCCTGTATGTCAACCAAAAAAGAGGTAAACAAGAGGATTGTAACTCTTTGATTAACTCTCTGACTCATTCTGCGCCAAAATTTCGCAAAATCTGCAGCGGCGCCATGTTATGTAAACACACGCGCCGCATATGTGCCAAGAAGCGGCAGTATTCTGCATAACACGAAGACTCTGATATTTGGAAGAATACAGATGGCACCCAGAGCGCTATATGCTAATCACCGTGTCATATACTTTGAGCACATGTTCAAAAGCTTATGGGCTGTGCAGACACCAACCTTGATGAGGACAGTGTCTCCACGAAAGAGTTGCAGCTCCTCCATGGTCTTGAGGTTCAGTGCCACAACCGAGTTGTCATCATTCACACTTTCATCCACAATCAATCGATTGGGTGCCTTCTTCCGTTCAAGGATCGCGGTGCTGAAGTCCTTCTTGTCCTTCCTGAACAAACCATGGGCTCTCACATTGTAGTTGTTTCATGCAGATACTTTGCCCAGAGTCATACCTTGGGCCTTTGCAAGAATCCAAATGACACCTGGATGCTTATCAGAAACCTCTGCGTCATAACTCTCGCACCAAACGTATTCAATGCCAATTTCCAGAGCAAAGGATGTCGTAGGTCTTGGAACACAAGTACATCTCAACGCATAGATTCCTTAAACACTTCCAGAAACTGTTCAGCATTTTGTTCTGGTTGATCCCCAAATCGATGTTCACTAATTGCTTGAGCACATTCCGCCACTCAAACAGAGAATTGCACTGCGGAGAATAGCGCACTCAGTGCACTTCTGAAGAGGGCCTCAAAAACATAGATTGAAAAGTTGACTGAGTGCACTGAAAATTAGACATGCATCACACTTTCGATCCCTAAATTCACACAGCTGAAGGCTCTCAAGTTTCCCGCAGCTCGATCCCGCGCTGCCACGGCTCATAAGGCACATCGTGTACCCATCCCAAACTTGCCATACCAAATGCGTAAAGACTAGATAAGTGGCTTGTGAAATTTTCACTAAACATGCGGAATTCTTTACGTGTTTGCTTCGGCAGAACATGGACCGAATGTAATTCACGCACATGATACCTGTAGACTCCCATTAATCTTCCTCGATTGTCTGTATTTACAGAGACGCACCAACTCGCGGAAGGCGAGGTACCAAATCGAGGTGAGCTCACGACACCAAAAGCCTGGAAAAGACGCAGTATGGGTATCTTGTTCAACTATGTTAGGCGATATAGTCAACGCGTAAGATTTAACATACACGGTCATCAAGTTTCGCTTGTAGACAGGGTGCTTGGCACAGATATCAACTCCACTCTCGGCAGCAAACAACGGTGCGTGCACGAGTTGTCGCAGGATCCCGCAAACGTCTATTTCTGCAATGACGAAATAAAACGGCGGAAACACTCAAAATGCATCAGCTGATCATGTAAGCATTGCGGGTCATAAATTACCGAGGAAACTGTACAGCGGTTACGCGATGTCAGGTACGTCCGCAGCCACACCACGAGTCAGACGACAACTAGCTGCTCACCTAGGGCAAGATACTGATTACCAACAGTCCGTCTCGCCGCACACAAAATCATCATCATTCATTCAACGTGCATGGAAGAAGTGACAACCTTGGTGATATGAATATGAGGGAGACCGTGAACGACGTTATCAAAGAGGAGACCACGCCGGCGGGAACTCATGATACCTCATGATCAGAGGCGACACCGCTCTGATCACCTGGTACTCACCCATCGTTCAGCTTCGAAGACACCGGTAACGCTTGGTACCCAGACCGAGAGCCAAAAAATTTACGGAAACGATGTATATATCACGCGTTCATGTACTCAGCTCTGAAAACATGCGGTCCCCTGTCAAAGAAGCAAGAATCGTTTACGCGTGGGTTGAACCCTATACGCGCAAACTAGCGCGAAGTCGAGGCGAATTACGACGCACCCTGTACTGCTAGTGACCAAAAAATGATGACCAGACGTAATTGATTTCACAAACTCATGCAGGTTCACATGATATCGTTCGACATAAATGATACACATGTTCTTTGCCAAAGTGACAAATCGTCACAAGACAAAACACACCCAGTTCCACCATGCACACGAATCCAAATAGAAATAATTCAAAAGAATCGTAAAAATCATGGTATCCCATAATCATATTGACACAGTTAGGTTTTTGGCAACACAAACTCACAGACCGTGGAAAAGCAGCCACATCGCCCACGAAAAAGCCGCACTTTTCCTAACAAACCAGATCAAACTTACTGGTCATGGACGGACGCTAATCCGAATCTCGCACGCAGATGATGAAAGATTTCAATGCGAAGATTTACCATATGTGTGACAACACTTCGAAATATTCACCCTAATCCTTTGCAACCTGTGCGGGCACCTGGAATTAACTACGAGAAGCACACGGACCAAACTCGGGATTCAAGGTTCCGTAAATATTGCGTTTCATTTTTCATGTGAATACATTGAGCGTACCCGTGCTGCGACGGTCCAGCATTGGCCATGTTGAAGGTTTGATGAGTTACAGTGGTCGCAAGTGCGTAGTTGTGTGAGGCCTGCTGGGGAGCAGGAGAAGGCGACAACAAGGCTTTAAATGCGTCACATGCCAAAAACACAATTGCAGTATCAATCGCCGACGAAATATCATGAGGGTGTTAATTAATCGAGAAACCTTCTCATTACACATTTCGATTTTCCATAGTGTACTATGTGGATAGCGAGGACTGCAACCTAGATGTCCTACATACGGTACCCCTATTCAAGTACATTACCCACGATGCTATTAGGTGCCGATGCCAGGTGTGATACCATGGTGTCCATGTTCTGGCTGCATCGAGTCCAGGGAAGCGAGTCCACACCAAAAAAATTTTTACTGATTATAATGGGATACAGCCTCCACATCATCTCAACGGGTTGAAGTGCGGGACAGGAAGTGCGCGGAGACTTCTGGTTGTTCCCATGAAAACCGGTGCACTCCCACATGAGTGAAGTTCAGGGTTTAAGACGAAAGCCAACATCATGCAGGCGGATGGCATTTTTTCCACTTTTTGCTACTCGAGGCGCAGCTTCACATTATTGAGAATTTACGTCCCTTATTTGGATGTGAGATTAACTGCGTCACCCCAAGGCGGTGTTCACACAGTTGGTTCTCGCTTAAGTTCGAGTTCACGTCCAACAAAACGCCCTGTGTGGACCAACTCGGGCACCTCCTTTGGTTCACCCACTCCAGTCGCGATATGGCTTGTGACAGGACGTGCACAGCATGTCGCGAGCATAAGGGCGCAGACGAGATGATTGCTTTGACTCGCTCGCATTCCGAAATATGGCACGGTATATGTAATGCATAATTTCATGTGCGAAGTATGCACATCATATGAGTCTCAGCTGAGCATGAATACACACGAGATATCCTCGCTATTCAACCATCGTTGATGGCATGAATATAGCGGGTGAGTCTATTTATGGGTGACATCTCCTTGTGCACTGTGTAATGTGCCACATGAAAATATGTCGCATTTTGAGTGACGCGACAATTGGGGTGCGTGAAATGCAATGTCGTTCCCACGGGATATTCGATCAAGTCGACTGTGGAATGAACATTCCACGTGAAACCGTGGATCAACGAACGTTGATAAAGTTGTCCCAGCTCTTGCTGCCGGGATCCTGAACACTCTCTGTTCGATGTATGGACACATGCATCGAGTCTATCGATGTGTGAAGCACACGGATACGATGTGCCTGCAATACGATGTGCCTTGTATGATGCCGACCTCCCGTTCTGGCCCAACTAAACCGATGCCTTGCGTGGCGTGCATTCAGAGCACGAACGGAACGAAGGCACGAATAGTGAGCGATTGCTTACTGGGTCCAGGCGCAAGGAATGTGCTACCTCGGATCAGTTCATTATCATCGCCGTATCGATTTCCCTCATGGACATGATCCAACAATTCTCGCTATGAAACCACGCCCAGCGCTAAAACGCCCCGCACATCGATGCAATTCGATTCTACAGAACGCTGGAAAACACAATCGACACAACATTGCATTGACGGATATGTTTTCTACCCCTATTGCCAAGTCGGATGGTCTATTTGGTAAGGCCGACGACTCTTATGCTGGAGGCCCGGTGTTCCAGTCCCGACATGAATAGGTACTGCATCGGCTGATAGTTTCACAATCAAATGCGCCATGCTGGCTGGCGGGTCATCTTCGATTAGCGAGTGATCTTACCAAGCGCCTAAACAACCACCATGCATACTGGTGGTTCCAAAGTTAGTTTCACCTTTGGTCGAGGCAAGGTTCGATTTTGCGTCTCGACCAACGATGTGGAGTTCTCGATCTGTGAATCGAGCCTGTCCGATCGATGAGGCCATTCCCCCCTCCTCATCGTACATTCGACGATGTGTCTATTTCTGTACTCTTATGCAGATCTTTGGATCCGTCGATTTCAGCAAGTACTTTTACTAAGGTTAAGCAAATGATAATTCCGGATAGTTTGTGATGCGATTTAATCTACACGATCTTCCAAACGACGGAACGAAAACCTATACCCGTCAGAATATTCTCTCTTTCGTGAATGCAACGTTGCCCTTTGGGGTACCTCGATCTCGGAATGTTGCATCGCCCTGTCGGATGGCTTAGTAGGTACTGGCGTCGACTCTTATGCTGGAGGTCCAGTGTTCGAGTCCCGACAGGAGTAGATATTGCCCAGGTTGATG
>NHOP01001047.1:0-11936 GCA_018697155.1 Pyramimonas parkeae | reverse complement strand
TTTGTGTGCAAGGGTAAGGCAAGACAACTATATGTTAACACCAATCACGACATGATAGGTCAATCCAACCGGACTTGGTGGACATAAAGAACACATCACATGCTGCTCCTGGCTGACTATCAAGATCATTTCCTACAACTTGCAAAGTGACATTTTCGCATATGTACGTATGCATAAACGGTGCACTGCGAAAACAGTACAAACTCTTAACGCCAGACACTGCTGAACGCGAAAAACATCGAGCTAGAGGGATGGTGTGAGGTTGTTTTGCACCTGGGATTCAGTAGTTAATCGCATCTGTCTCTTCATCTCTGAGTTGGAAAGCCATCGCCCCTTGCTGGCGGCAGCAGACCCTAAGGGCGGCTGTCATCCGCACGCAACCAAATTGAAATTAATATCCAACTTCATGATTCCACCTCAGAAGTGCAACAACCCACCTATCAATTATGCATTACGACATCACCCACTCGTCTCGACACAAGTGTGGTGGAGAGAAAATTTGACATCAGGGAATTGAAGGATATTCCTTTTCTCAATAGCCAGCAGGACGGACTCAGGAGACCATGAAGTTGCACAACGCCAGGGTATGTCCATTGGAATGATGAGATCCACCTCCTTGGATTCTATGCTGTGTGTGCTCGCCTTGGAATAAATATTTCATGATTACTATGATATGTGGCGGAAAAAATAATCTGAGCTAAGTTCAATGCCCCCCAACCACTGGATGGGAAGCGACGTCGACCGATTCACGTACACAATCCCACAATTCACAATATTACTCTAACGTTCAATTCAGGATCCTTGATGGTGTGCCAACTGATATGATCACAGGCTGCCTGCCAGACAGCAGGACCTGCGATAAATATTGGCCCAGGCAGAAACTCAAACATGGGAACATGATAGCGAACAACCATCTCTCTCAAATATTCAGTATTTCCAAACAAACCTCGGCTGAAAGCAGAGTAGCATAAGCACAAGTGCAGGTAGTGCCGGTGTTGTTCTGCTAGGATGTGACGTGAATCACGAACAATCTTTTTCCGGGATTGCAGAACACTTCTCCATGCTTTATGCTCAATGCGTAAACGTATGCGTCTTCGAACAGCACATTTTCGGGTGGCCTTTTCATGGGGTTCAGTGTGTTGCATGGTGTGCGTAGCGCCTGGATGACTGGTTAGGGGACAATAACCCTAATGGACGCATGCACTGACATCTCACATGTATCTGCGCACGACATTGCAACACGAATTAAATAAATAGATTCCGTATTGGCACATACAGAGAACAAAGCCACGTGTAGAAGTACGCACCACTTGTCTGTTGGCATGCATCAAGTGATTCAAAGGCTTGTCAGAGTGGACTGCTGGCTGCTCAATCAGAGCAAACAACAGACGTACTCGGAGGCTGAAACATATTCATGGTCAGCAGGCAATAAGACCACACCATCAGCATGTACATGGAAACTTATGCCAAACTGGCGATGGTCTCAGCTCTGTCCGTGCTCAAGTATACCATCGCAGAGATGCAGGCTAATGCATGGTGAGGAGACTGACCACTTTTCTGTGCACCGCACATTGACATACATGCAGCTTTGTTCCCCGTTACCTTGTAACAGGTTGCCATATGGCGGCCTGATTTCGGAAACTTGCGGACCAAACATGAGTTGTTGGCAAGCAAAATTGTACTCAAGTCCCAAAAGAGTACACTTCAATGTCGCCAACTGCACGCACGAATGCCGTACCCTCGCGCCGTATGCGAATCGTACACATTGGCTGTGAATGTTTCCTGCTTCAGCACAAGACAATGCCGTTTGCTGGCTGGATCAAGCAACATTCAGGCAGCCAGATTTTTTGTTGTTTTTACCACGGACCCAGTCCGTTATAGGACAGTAACTGTTGGGCAGCTGCTCCGGGTTGGGGGGGCGGTTGGGTAAAGCTACAGTGCCCCATCCCTCGCGTCTCGTGCCCCCCCCCTCCACGCGTATGAACCAACGTCAACAACAACACCCCCCTCAGAAAACCTAGATCGCGTCCGGAGTGCAGGAGATATCATGTTGTCATCTCCTGAATCAAAACACAACAAAGGAACAAACAACGGATGCTGTCGATGAGCGGAGACCACAGTGCAGCACCTTCTGAGATGAGATGGGCTTGGCCGGGGTGGAGGCTTGCGGGTCGTCCAGGTGCGAGCCGTCGCCCCTCAGCGGCGTGCTGAGCAATCGGCGGCTCTGCGCGTCGGGTGTGAGTTCCTGGAACGGGATGTTGTAAGGCGACAGCGAGTTGGAACGCAGCGGCGTGGAGGGTTCGTCCGGCTCGGGCTTGGTGGGGGCGTGGGATGGAGGGGAGAGTGTCACCTTGTAGCCAGGCACGAGACAGAACTTTAAAACGCGCAGAAAAACACGCAGCGGCCACATCACCACGCGAGTTGCCAGTACAACAACACGCACTCCCTGAAGGATGCACGCACGAATAGATGAAGTCAGCCTGGTCATGACGAAAGCAGAGAGTGTTAGAGTAGTTGTGAATCAATTCTGTTCCAGATATGATATCGGAGACATTTTGCCAAGTATCGTGCGCATAAATGGGGTACAAACAAGGTATCAGCTGCTATTGAAAAATCACGTTCATGGTTGAGCAAGGAGTTGATTAACCTGCAATAATATCCTTTGCATACTTCGCATATACATGAATAAGGTTGCCACCACGGCTTGTGCGCAACAAGCTTTCGGGGACGTTAGAGAAATTGAGAAGGAAAGGGAAGACATACAAATGTGATGATCCACGATCCTGGAGGCATGAGCGTGCCCGCGAACACCAATGTGATTGCCTGGAGGGAGGGCAGTGCAATACAAGGACTTTGGTCTTCAGGTCCAAGGCTTCAACAGACAGCATCAGGCGTTGCTGCCGCGATAAATCCAAGGTGGGGGCGAACACAAAAAACTTTGACACCAGCCACAGATTGCGACACGCACTCTTCACAATCAAAAGGCCACACGTGCACCAAGGCACCCATCTCTTGTAGATCATTGGCTGAAACATGTCAAAGCAGGTTTGTTCAACAAATTGATGTATTGAAATCAGATTCCCACGTTACATGATTTGTGTACAAGAGTTCTGACTCATTTGCGCCACATCGCGTCATGCATGCATGCCTCCGGTGGCCATGCTTTCAACGCTGCGGCAGGTCACCCTATGCATGAATATCTTGAATGCTGATGGGATAAGCTTCGAGAAGATGCAAGTATGCACACACACGGTATTGATTCCTACAGTTTGTTGGTCGCTGTGAAGCCCACAAGGGTTGCTTTCATGAGAGCGAGCACCAGACGGCTTGTGATTCGAAGGTGAACTGTTTTATTCTTCCTGGGTGAGCCTGCGCACCATGCGCATCTGATGATCTCGACTGGCTCCATTGAAGAGTGGCCCCATCACCGCCACCATTCGCAGAGTCCAAAGCACAAACTGTCAAGAGCCGGACATCCAGTTACGTCCTGCCTTACAATCTTCACAGCTTTCGAACGCCTAAACAAACTCAAATGATTCAGGCACGCACACGCAGCGCTAATCGAATACACCAAAAGCCGCTTCCCACTCAATCCCATCACGAACGGAACGCGCGAGTTTGAATCCGTACATGGATCATCAGGATCATATGTAAACGTAGTGGATTATGGCACACAACTTTGGGTCGGGATCATGTCCCTGGATAAACTTTGATCATGCTCTCTAACGTAAAGGGTTCGTGTTCCTACAATAGATGCCTCAGTCTATATCACATTCGTATGAATACGCAATAGGATACCAGTGTGTAAGGTCTGCTAATTAGCAAATCTTGAGCCCAGCTTGACTTCAAATCGCCATTGGGCTTCAACACTTTTCACAAACAAACATCCCCAACAGGGTGGAATGATGGAAAGAACAGACATGTGGTCAGGAAACCTTCGAGTTAAAACATGAATGCAAGGTAAAATGGAACACAAACACCTCGGAGGCACTTCCGTCCAGACGACCGGTGTCCTTGTTGATGGCGAACCAGCGCACTCCAAAGTATCCCAGGAGCGCGCTCGACCACAACCAGAGGGCCGCCGCCCCAAGCCTGATGTACTGCTCCCTGCAACGAAAAACCCTTGCCCCCAGGCATTCAAACCTGGCGATGTGTTTGGAGGCAGTATGTTGCGTCCAGGCTGAAGCACACACACGGGCGTGCAACTGATAAATTGCTAACACCTGCAGCTCTCCCACCCATGGGACGAACCTGGTGGATAGCACGATGCGGCAGCTGTTGCGCAAGACGCGTGCTTGACAGAGACATGCCGACGCGTGCTGAAGATGACGCATGCTATCTAGGTTAGGAGTAGAGTAATGGCTAGTGACCACAGACTACGATTGAATGTGGGGCCAATGAAAAGTGGGTGTGGGTCCAAGCACAAGACACAGAGCAGAGCTTCCCCACAATCTGAATAAACCAACTGCTGCTACATGGCGAGACCAAAAAACAATGCAGGAATGTTCTTCGAATCTGTTTTATGGGATGGGCTGCTAAGATCAAATCTACACACTATGTTGTGTTGCGAGTTGACAACCAATCCCTGTCTCAATAAAGGTGACAGTATCCAACATGGCGACTACTCTTGCGTGCTGCATAGAGAAAATGACACGGAAACCAAGGCATGAAAGTTGATGATGCCCTCTCAATATCCTCCTGATGGCTGGTTGCGTTTTGGAGCTTGGAATTGCAGGATCATCAACAACCACATCGTATAACTGGAAACGCCTTTCAAGACTACTTCTGTCAATAAACGCTGCAACAAATACAATCCCAAGTGGATCAAACAGCCCCTGTACCAAGAGCCAACACTCCCCTATCCACCACAGGTCTGGCTACAGCAGTGCTCTGCGGCGATTGCCTGCCGAGGTGACGCGCCGCAACTGCAATCACTTCCTAGGAAGGGACCAGGCCGACGCGCGCACCGGTTGAAGGCTTCCGGATCGTCCAGGTATTTCCACACTTCACGAAAAGGCCAAAGCAAGCTGCCAAGGTAGGCTTGGGTGGTGGCCTCTTGCCAGTGAGACGGCATGATTGAGTAGAACAGCAGCACCAAGCCAGAGGCTTTTGAGCCGCCCGGAACCCGCTTGGACATCTGCACAACACGATAAAGCACCCTTGTTCTTGGAGCGGCTTGGGACGCTGAGAAAGGCTTGTGCAGCTCACATTCGATACAAAGGCAGGGATGATCGCATGTATATAAGCACAGCAATATCCATTGCGAGGCGCTTTGGTTTGCGCAACCAACCGACACAAGCTTTGGTCCAAAAGTTTGTGCCGCCCGCCTGATTCGTTTTGACTTTAACGTTTACAGCACTGGGTGTAGTGCACAATGCATGATGTATGCCCCCTTTTTGGGATGTGATTGTGCACAATGTCTACCGCGAAGCGCAGAACGCAGGGAACACATTGAATTGTGCCAAGTGGCTATTGCCAGGTGGATGCTTCAAAGTGAATTGGTGTGAGCGACTGAGGTTTATAGAAAATTATGCGTAAACCGCATTCAAGTAACACCAAAATATACCCGGAATTCGAACAAACTTGAACCAAGCACGGCCGGCACTATTCCCACACTTGCAGACAATGCGCTTATAACTCTGCACCTATTGGCGAGCGGTCCAAAGATGCGCAGGACGTTGCCGTGGCAGCTGTTCGTGATTGTAAGGATACCCTTTTGGGGCAAGTCAGCAGGTACAAAATAATCTGTAGGAGAATTCAGACTATTAAGCATCAGACAAGATATCGAGTCACAGACTCACCTGGAACAGAATCACCAACGATAGCAGCATGAAGGACAGCGCCATGCCACCCTGCAAGCGCACCCAAGCTCTCCCTTGCAAGCTCGCGACAAAAATCAACTACTTGTTTGCCAAACGAGTGACAGCATATCTTGGCGAAGTGCTATGTCAAATCTTCCTTCCTGTGTCCGACGAAACAACCAGTGCCTTCTTGTTTCACTTTGTGGGTTGACATAGTTGTTTGGAAATCCCACCGATCGTCCGCTCATCATGATGCTGTAGCAGCGGCTCAAGAGCTGGAAATGAATCAGGCTGACTGCTGAATCGAGATCTTGCCACGTAGCAGGGACGAGCACATCAAATACATTGGTGCAAGGTCCACAGACATTGTGCGCGGGCAAGCATAATCAGCAAGTGCAGCAGGCCTGCTGTGTCCAGATCCAAAGTCATCAGTGAAAATTGAGACCCAGGGGGGCTGGGGTGGAAAAGAAAATTGATTGCAATCCATTGCATAGGATATAGAAGAGCACAGCAGATTCTCAAGCAAGCAAGTTTTCACCACCATGATCCGACGAACAGAAATAGAAGCGTACACTGTCAAGCGCAGGACAAAGGTCATCAGGCTTCAATATACTGTTGTGATGATCTCGGTGTGCTCAAAAGTTCAGTATGCAAGGATACGGGGGAAACATGCGCATCTAAATGTGAATATGATCAGGAGTCCCTTGTTCTACTCCAACATCATTTGCATGAAGTATCACAACGAAACAATGCAGGTGTCGTACCATGTGCAACATCCCAAGCCCGAACACTTCCGATGTCTACACACCACCATAGTGGGACTAACACGCGACCCGCATTTAGAAGCCCTGCGCATCATTGCGAGCTCTGCATAGCTCCAACGCAGTGTGGTGCTGTGCATTAACTTGTGTTTTTCACAGACGAATGTGGACCACCTGAGTGCTAATTTGCACGTATCAAGGTCGTGTGAATAGCTTGCAATGGTTGCCATCGCGACACACCATCTGGAAATGCTACTGTGAATCTCGGCACAGATTATGAACCAAGGAAACGGAAACTACAAGGAAACGGCTGAAGCAACATGATGGCGTCTTGCATATGTTGATGGTACATCGCATATAGCATTTCTAGTTATTAAATGCGAAGACAACCAAATTTTTCAAAATATACAAGAAGATGAAATACAAAAAACACACCATGTAGAAGGCAGAAATAGATTGACTGATCCATGGCGCCGTGATGAGCATCAGGGCAGCCGCCACAACCATGGCCGGATACTTTGGGCGAAATTCTGCAAGCAGGCTGACTCGCGCATTGTTAACTGGAGAATTGTGCAAAACAAATGAAAGAGCAGATTCACTGACTTGCACTGTAGAGCCTTGAAGATCAATGAACTAACGCGACCATTTGACCAAGCTCCAATTCAAAGAACCGGTGGGAGTAGTAGTGTAAACTCATCTCAATATCTCTGGCGAACCAAGAAATTCACACACAACATTGGTTGTGCTGCCATCTTTTTTCAGATCGTGATATCCAAGAGTATGTCTGTTAGTTTATGGCGTGAACAAGATATCACTCCACACACTCTACAGCAAATCATGGGATGTTCATCAAACCGTGTGTCCATGTATGCGTGCAGAGCTACAGCAAATTAGCTCTGGTCTATCTATATCCTGATGCCTTGATACTTCTCAGGGTTTGTTTGACCCGAAGACGGAAAGGATACATTGCACAGGGATCAGAGTTCCATGAATATGCCTGGGTTGCTCTCTCTGTATCTTGTTCGCTTGAATATAGATACAATTAAGGTATGACTGTTCTGCGCGGGTATTGGTGAAAATCTGCAATCTTCATCTCAATCGATATAGCATCCATGCATATAGGACGGGTGTCCCCGTCGCACACAAGGCAGGTAGTTCAAACAAGAATTGTGAAATAAACTTGCCGTTGTTTATTGCAATAGCGTAGGATGCCCCTCCAGGTCCCTGCATTGATAACCAGCAGCATGCACACCAGAAGAATACTGAGCCGCATGCACATGCTTGCTGCATGGAGCTGGGAGGCACACTCGCACCTGCTGCGAATACAGTTCTCCTGTAGATAAAACGAGGTTTTGGAAAATTACTATTTTATCTTACTGCAGCCTGAAGTTTGGTTTGCAGATGAAAAAATCATCTTATAAAACCAGCAAAGGTGTGTGAAACTAGGCTTGCTCCAGCAAATATGCGCCCTGAACACCCATCAATGTCATAGCCTCCGGTCCCTGAGCGCAACTCTGTTGCATTTGAGTAAACAACAGAGTCGACAAGGCTCAGTGTTCGAGCAAGTGTGTGTGCAAGTTGAGACGGTGTTGCTGTCTCGCATCGGGATCATCACGTGTATACCTAAAGAAGGGCGATACATAAAGAAACAACATGCATTCAGCAAAAAATTCACACTTTGAACATCACACATACGCTCGTAATTGAAATCATCGCAACTCTACTGTCTAAGCAAAGAGTGACAGTGTGATCCAGCCGCAATAACAGAACTACTTGATACAATGACGTCCTCTCGTTGGTCATCCTGAAAGCATCTCATATAGTGTAGTTGCACTGTATGGTCTGGAAGTGTAGCTTTGTTACACTTGCTGAAGCAAGACAACTCAAGAAACTCTATTTTAGAATATGGATTGTCCTGTACCTGTGCCTTTTCCAGATATCCCGCGGCTGGCCCAAGTACTTTCTACAACGGCCAGGACAGGCTTGAGATTTTTCCTCTACCATCAGTGGTAGCCAGTAGCGAAATTGTGTGGAATTTCGCTAATGTTTGCGCTTGAAAACAGAATGCATGCTTTTCGTTTACATGCAACGTTTCAATTATGGTCATGTGGGAAGGACCTCCTATTTAAACTTCACCTTCGTGAAGTAGCGTGATGTCTTTCAGCATTTACACTTCCAGGAATCTGATCTGTTCCACCAAGCTTATAATCAGACTTCAATCATACTGTGCTAGGAATCACGAATCGTGTTAACACTCACAACCATGACATCAACTGAGTATTCCCAAGAAAGGCTAACATCACACCCAAAAACAATACTTGCATTTTAATACGCGTCAGGCTTGTCCACAAAACAAATTCGAACAAGCCCACAGAGATAGGCACAAAGCTGCGCCGAAACAAATATCACTCCACGCGCCGCTGTTCCAGAGCACCAGGTCCCAATGTTCCAACACTAGTGTCAACGGCACTGGACGTCAAACATCAAACCCCTCTTACCCTCGCACCCTAATAGATGGAACCAAAATCAAACGGGCTTGCGTGTATTTATGATGTAGTACACCACCTGCCCCGTGATCGAGAATCTCTTGCGAGATTGAGCAAAACTTGATAACTAACATGACGCAACTTGAAAACCTCAACGGCGTGCACCGTTACAGACACGCGTTTGAACTTGGCGCACACATTCCAAGGGGGGCACCCAATGATCCTATCCAGCATTGGTGGGCTGTTTGCGCTCATCCAAGAGACAAGATCCATTATGTGCTTACAAAATGTGGGCGTGCTGGCAGACGCTTTGGCAAGGGAAATACCATCGAACTTTGATCTCCACTATTTCAAGTGGAAGCCTTGCATGTTTGAATTCTACACAGCGTTGATTTTAGTGATATCGCAACTCTAGAACGAGGAATGTAATAGCAGGGACAATACCCGATTCGCGCATGCTCACTCGCCACTGTGTTCACCATTGTCAAGAGACAGTGATTGGTTTCACCGTCAAACAGTACTGGAAACTACGAAACATCACGGCAAAAGGTCATGAACGCACTTCTAATGGGCCCCCGAATGCCGATGTTCTCTGGCATCGAACAGTGATTGTCACAGGCTCGCCGTAGGGGGACACTTCCGCGGTGGTGGTACGATTGGCCCGCATGCGCTGACCGTATACCTGTAGAAGAAAGCGTGCATGTTGTCAGATTAGCAGATGTGAATGGCAAATGGCATGATTGTAACATGGCTGAAACGCTACCAGAGATGACCAGGATGCTACCGGGGTTTGTCTAGTTGATGTCAAAAATCCCAAACACATAGCGTGAGAGCGAGTGTGTGGCGTTCTCACGGGTTGCATACATGGCAATACGTGCATGTCAATACATACATACTTGGTCAGTCTGAATGGTGAAATCGTTGAACAACTACTGCAAATTGACGATTGGCGAGAACGCGCGATAATGTGACAAGTCACATCTGCATCGATGAAGTCTAGCTCGCGTATGTTGTGCAGGTGTGTGTAGATGTTCTACTGACTTCGATATTCGACTATGCCCGAGGTGGAATGAATTGGGAATTGGAGCTTACAGACTGGCTCGTTTCACCGAAAAACAATATGGTAGAGCACTAACCGTGTGATTGTGGCTTTCCTCATCCACGAGCACCTCCAGCTTGCAAGAAGCCCTTCGTTCCGTCACCGTTATCTGTCACCCAGAAATTCGCAACATGTCTTTGCTAGATTAACGCCCCTGATGTAGCCCATGGCTGCAGCCCAGATCTGTTCAGATCCCTCGAAATCATCAGGCAAATATGATGATTAAGCTTTCATAAAACGACTTCCTATGGTAAGCGTATGTCTATGAATGTGAACATTGAGTATCCAGAAGCACACAAGTCTACATGGCAGAAACGAGCAAAACATTGCTACAGTACATTCACGATTCCTCCAGGCATTGCGAAAAAATCCTCGCTGCGAATCCGATTTTCTTTTATCTGCTTTTCCGTGAGAGCTTCACGAGGGACTGAAAAACTGAAACTGTGGTTCATGAAACCTGTGTGAATTACCATAGCTGCTGACATAAACTGCAGACTAATTGTATAACTACTAATCCGTGTTGAGTGATGAGAATACCTGCACAGTATTCCAAAGAAGCGAAAGACAATTGAGATCGTTTCGAGGGGAACGCTCTCGGATGTATGTATGTGCCTCGCCAGTGTGCAGCACCGCTTCCCCATAGGAAGAAAATGGAGATAAAGTAGTCAAATCCGGGCCGGCTGCAACAGACCCAAGGATTATGTGCTGGATTACGTATCTGCTATGGAAGCTCTTATGATGACAGCTACATAACAGCTAGTGGATTCGAAACTATGAATCCTGTGTAAGCCATGTAAATTTGTGAACACATACCCATCTTATTCTACACGGTGCTATGTGCACCGTGTGGAATAAGATATGCAAACAACAATCGGATACATCCAGTCATCCCCTGCATCTGGTGTACACCCCTTGATCCTACATTAACGACAATTGTGTTCCCTGCAATGTTGACAAAAAACTTGGGTCACATGTTTGTTGCCAAGTGAACCTTCACAATCTCATACACAACAAACGTTTGTGCCAAATCAGTCTCCGTCACTGTCTCCCCTGAAATTCACAAGATACTTGACATGAAGACCTTGCCCGATCCCGTTCACTGCGTCGCAGCTTCGGAATCTCGCGTATGCAACGTGGATCCCTGCTGAAATCATGGAGGGACATGTGTACGTTGAACACCGAAAAACTACACCATCTAATGATACGGATAAACATGCAGAGTTTTTGGGATTTGCAGGAGCGTCCATGTACGTGATTCACATATTTCTTGAAAATCTGGTTGTGGGTGGTGTGTTGATTGTTCCGATTCACTGGACAAGAACGGCTGTGGGTTGGGAGGATCAAGAACTGTACCCCGTACGCGCAACGCCGACTCCTCAGAGCCCAGTGTGTACGCATATGTCTTGTCCACAATCGACGCACAAGACAGTACTACACCAACAACCATCAAACACAGTCGATGTGATGCGCGTTTCATGAACACAGATGTGGTGGAAACTAGGTTAAGGTGGCTAGGAACAGAACAGCTCCGTACAGTATTTGCTCACTTGTGGTCACTGAATGCTCACGTCTGGTCACCAACGAGTGTATGGAAATTCTCGACTACCGAACCATTGGTTATCACATCAGTGGTGTAAGCAATAAGAAACTACAAAATGAAACGCGAGTATGGATTATACAAACTTTTGAACCAACAATTATCACAGCGATTATTTTGGCGATTTGAATCTCGAAAATAATAATAATAATGATAATCATGATAATAACAGTGTGCATCCCGCATATGGGG
>NHOP01001046.1:0-11948 GCA_018697155.1 Pyramimonas parkeae | reverse complement strand
CGCCTGTTTATAGGTAGAGGCAGCGCGCGTGGCTGGGGAGGGAGAGGGTATACCTCCCTCCTCCCCGAACCAACCCTCCATGTGCCGGGGATTCACTGTGAATATATAAATCATGATCATTATCATTATTTCCTCACGAAGATCATGCTCATTACAATTATCATTGATGCATTCAATGCATTAATACATCCAATGCATATCGATATTGAATATCCTCATTACAGTCGTAATCATTGCAATTCCGATTATCATCTCAAATTTTTTTCATATTTTGAGTGTCAAGTACACGGATCCTATTTTCGGTGGTTTTGCATCTGCTCTACCACAGAAAAGCGTTGGACGACGTGGAGAACGTTCATCTCTGAAAAATCTTGGGTACGAAGTGCCGTTGTCAGCACGAAGCCATCCCTGGTGAACGGTGTCTAATGGTCGCGATGTATTTTCAGTACTCCATGTCGCTTATTCGCTGCAAATTCGCTGAGTCTCCCTGGTGATCTCCAAGCACGTCGGATATGTGAACCGGAAGCACGACACGAAGGTCTCGATACAAATATCTACATATTGTTGAAAATATGTTGGTGAACTGCAACATGCGGGGTGTTCGTTCAGGAGACGGCAGAGCGCATTCTCTCACAGCAAAATATGCGCATTGTTTAGAGTATTTGGAATGGAATGAAAATGATTGCAGGCTGGTCGATGCCAATTACGTAAGTCTCGCAAAACGCACCTGCCGGTACTGTTCTCGTGCTCCTAGGCGATGTCGTGGATTACGTGAAGCAATCGAGACCTCCTAACCGAGACACGTAGCCGTGCTCGACATAGACGCCCGACCAATAGGCTTGATCTGAACGCGTCAATCTGCCCCTGACTTCACACCGCTCGTCCACCGATTATTTCACCACTTCGATCTCCAGCAAGGGGATCGGACGATTATTGTGATTGCTGTCTGCAGCGTCTAAGTTGGAAGACGAGAAAACATACGGCCGATCCATCCAGCTGTCACCGTTGCAGGCCCTCTGTGCAGCGGTGCCAAGTACGCGGCACACACCCAACGGGCGTTGGGAACGAGGAATAATCACGCGCGATCGCTAGCTGTTTCATCTTCCGCAGGGTATACGGCGGTATTTCATAGTCTTGATTGTGGCATTCATCATCGCATCGATGTACGTATGTCACTGACAGTTGAACAACACGTCGACGTGTTTTAGAGAGGCAAGTGCGCTAAAATCCATAGCAGATCCAACACCAAGTGAATGCAGTGTACTCTCCGAATGCTGTTCAGATACCGTCTCAGCGTTTGCGGCTGGATGATGAATTTTTTCTGATACATTTGTTCTTTGCTTGAAGGTGTGGATCAATGCACAATAACTGGACGCTTTCTTAACGACTGGGCGACCCCTACGTCTTCCGCGACGGCCAAGTCAATAGGCCAGCGTCCAAGGTCTTAAGCATGATCCCGAGCATACGAGTGTGCAGCGAAGTGAACGAAACTTGGTTGCAAAAGATGTGCTGGTGGGGAAACATGTCACAGCCCGTGTCGCTGCTCGAGGTACATACTGTTGCTTCAATCTGGTTCCATGATTGGATACATCTGGTGATGTTCACTTCTCAAGCACGCCTAGCAATGTCACAGTACTTGAGTAAAACGCAAATTCACTTTGTCAATTATTCAGAAGCTATGATATGATATGATATGATATGATATGATTTTGGGTTCCTTGTTTCCTTTGTGCGTGGTCTGAAGAAATCACATATCAGACTTTTGATGCAAAATGAAGACGTCCATGCCAAATGAATAATTCTTTTACCGTCAAGATGAGCTTCTAGTCCCAAACCGGCGTGTGCATGTATGCATATGCTGATGCAATCAACACAACAAGCGCTATCGAATTTCTGCGGAATCCTGGATCTGTCATTGCATAGCCACTGGTCTACCTTGCAATGATGTTGCGTGCACGTTAAGTTGTACCGTGCGGCCTGATGTGTAGCATTATATTTGTTCATCGTGGCATGTAGGTCTGAAGCTTAGTCGTTCAGGATTGATCATGGTGGATCACACTGCTGTGCACTGTGTGTGCTTTGTACTTGCATTCTCAGGCAGTTCTTGCGTTCTCAGACATGTTGGTTAACAGTAATCGTGCACAAGTTTATGCAGATTCATGTAAGCCATGGTTATACGTATGTTGAAATAAGGATCACCTTTGATGCTAGTAAGTGGCAATATTCTCTACGAACGCAGTTTCTCCCTCTTGACTAAATTGTGATTTCCGTTCAAGACGGATAGGAAAACTACAAATGTGCGCTACACAAACCGCTTGTAACCCTCAAGGCATTGCTGGGAAGATAGTGTCCACAACTGACAACCCTTGAAGGCGTAGATATTGTTCAGCGTAGATATTGTTTATTGTGTCTGGGTTGTTGGTCGTCCACATACAGGTTTTTGTTGATGAAATTGTTGTACCACATTAAAAATCGATGTTTTCAAATCATACGAGCTATATGTGCATGGTGTGGCTTATGTGCATGTGAGAAACAAAACAGCTTTATGGATGCGACCACACTATGGATAAAACCTGTTGAAAATATTCTGTGTGCTTGGATAGCAATCACCAGTCATGATTGTTCAAGTTTGCGCAGAGAAATGCCATGCTTCCAAAATTGAAAAACCCTGCACCATGTTGCATTCATGCCTCTTCACACAATGTCATGAAGTGCTCAGTGATTCATGTTGGCTTACTTATGGCTTTAGATTCCTCTAATGTCATTTACGATGCAGTTGTGGCGTGTAACTCCGGATTCAAACATGCAGGTCGAACAGGCAGCTATGTACATGCGTAGACAAGAAAAAAGACGTGTCTCACATCAACCAACTTCAATGGAGGAATTCAATTTCTTTGATGATCTGGCCCAGAACACTGCGCACACAACTTTTTATTCCAGCAGTTCGTGTCAGTGCGAGCAAGAGTTCGACCCCCAAGCGGCCTTGAAAGTGCAGCGGCAAACATGGAATACTCTGGGAAATATCAGGAATGCTGCTGCATCCTTGACATCAATGCGTGACAGCACCGTGGTTTATGTAAGATGCTGAATTTGTGTCGCTCATTTCTTATATAGATCATCGTATGTCGTGAACCAGAGCTGGAGGAATTGATCAGTGATGGAAACTTTTTTTCAAGAAATACTGCAAGACAGGGTTGAGTTTTCCCTTATGGCAACAATTGAAGGCCAACAGATCATGTATCTGTTGTGTTCGCGTATGTGATTACTAACAGTGTCCGTCGAATCATTGGTGCTGTGCTTTTGAACAGAATAGATCACTAAACGATGCATCTTCGTTAGATATGTATTTCCATGATGATTAATATATAAATTGAGCGCAGCTTCGTGTGATCCTATGCAGGTGCTTGTTGGCTTGGGAATGCTGCTGTGTAAGAATCACCCTCGGCTTCGCGATCTGAACAAATCCCATGTTCCACTTATGGGTTCCATTTTTTTGTTTGTGCACTCGCATAAATCACAGAGCCCGAAGTACGCCCACATCAACAGGGTCATGGCAATGTCGTTATGTATTCGCCGAGTGGTATATGCGCTTTTACTCTCGCTCATGTGCGTCCCCCCAGTGTATGACAAAGACAGTCAAACATGGTGTTGTTGAGTATCAACTACGATTCAGAGACTCGCACAAGGTATTTGATGTTGAAAGCACCAACCAGAGTTGTTGTCAGTGCAGTTTCATCACACACGATACATGATGACTGGAGTGCGCGAAGGTTCTCTTTTGCAAGTCGCATTTTTCGCGTCCATGCGTTTGAGAGATGACCCTGCCCATCACATAAAGTTGAACCGCCATTCAAGGATTCTGCAAGAATGCAATGATAGGTGTGAGGTAAAAGCTATAACTCTCAAAACCTTATGCAGCAAATTGATTGAGATCCTCGACATTAAAGCAGTGTATCCGGACGTTCAGATTCCTTCTCCAGCACAAGTTCACTAGCACTCTCAACTTGAATAACTCTGAAACTTGCTTTGGCGATGCTGGACCAAGTGCAGACCTGTATTTTTTTGATGTTTGTGCCATACAGTGAGCCCACACTGTACCTAGAGGCGGACCCGTCGCTGGCGCGGGGCACAATGGTAACGATCTATGTTTTGATCGTAGCCAGCTGCACGCACATGATGTTTGAGTTGTTCAAGCCCCATTGCAGCGCGCCTCGTGCTGCCGGCGCCGCAATGTTGGCATGGGTGTTGGCAAACGCAGCAAACGTAAGCTGCCCCAGCCGATTGTATTCTCCAGCTAGCTAGAGTGTTCTATATTTCTTAAGCATGCGTACTTGTGTGCAAGATCAGCGTTTACCAATTGAGTAACAAGAGACAGTGGTCCTAGCTGTTGGAGGTAGAATTGATTCATGGTGCTTACATTGCTATTCAAAAGCCAGCGAAATCACCACTCTCACAGAAGAGTTCATTCGAGTCCAAGCTTGTAGTGCTATAGACCCAATGAAAGTTGTATCGGTCGATTCCTTAGAACCTTGGCTCTTATCATGCATGTTTGGATGTGTTTTCTTGATCTGCAGGTGATTATTCTCTATCCCACTGAAATGGCTACAGAAGTGGTGAACCCGTTTCACATGGCCGATTCGAAATCTGCTCGGCTTGCGCCTTTAGCATTCTGTTTGATCCTTTGGGCTGCCATGATACGTACCAGCAGTTTGGTGCAACGGACACACAGCAGCAAGATCAACGAACAAAAGGAGGTACGGGTTTGTGCGATGGCTTCAGTAGCATGTAACTTTTCCATGCGGGGATCACCTGCAATCTATGCAGTGGTGGGTCAGAAGTGATGCAGGTTGCGCATTTGGAGCTGGACCAAGTTCGGTTTTTGTAACCGCACACATTCATCAGCGCATTCTGCCTCAAACAGATAGATTAGTTTCATCAAGAAAATCATCCCTGTCTTTCCCTTGGTCTAACAATAGCTAATCGCAGGAGCGCGTACTTACATGGTATGCTCAAATTGTGTGCAATCAGCAGATTCCTTGGTCGGGTAGAGACGCAATCACATCAAACCGCAAAGTTGAATTGGAGAGGGAGACCGCAGCAGCTGCTCCAAAACAGTTTATTTTGCATGTGAACATTAAGCATTCGATGTTGTAATTCTAGTTTACGAAGATTGCGCTTTCTCTTTCCTCGTACAGTGACAGACTTGATGAATGGTAGGAGTGTCGACCTATTGCCCCCTCCATACACGGCTTCTGTAGCTTGGGTTCGCACCTAAATGGGCCAGCACAGAACACAGCAAGCTAATGCCAAAAAGATGTCGTGATGCCTTGTGCGTCTGATGCCTTATGTTGAGTTGCCATGTCACTTCTGAATAAAGTGGTGCCTTGTTCTTGTCCGGCATCTGAAACTGGCTTGGGGCCATTGGACTTGTCATTCTCAGGCCTGGCGTAGTGTTCTTCCGTTGTGGAAAAGTTCACCTGGGATCTGTCTGTAAAATGTGCAAACCATATACAACGACAGTTCGTTAACGATTCAAAACGCCAAAGTTGGATTTATGTCCGTGTTGAGTGTGCATGTTCTGGGTTGAAGGTTTTCTGTCAAGCCTCTACCATGTAGCCCTTCACGTTGCCCTTTTGATTGCCCGGTGCAGCCCTAGTTAAGCCGGCTATCATTGAATCCATGTGGTTGGGGCTTGATTCTCCTTTCAGACCATGTCATGTATGGTTGCGTGTTTTCTCCACACTATCCAGATTTTTTTCTAGGATTACCACAATTTCCTGTTAGGCGAGAAACGCCTACTTCCTCACAACTTGTGGCTCAACAACACGATGCTCTTTTTCAATTCCTTGGCTATTTTGGGGGTTCTGCGAGAAGATCTCGAGGTCTTGTTCAAGCGCGCTGCGCCATGCTTGCCGCTGGTTCTGTGCGGCAGGTGAGCCTATGCAACTCGTTGACAGAAAGCATGATTTCAAATCTCATGTTGCCGCCGCGGCTGTCGGAAATGGCCGCCCGCCCGTTATCCACTGCCAGTCTGTGCATGGAGGAGTTTCCCGTGGTGACAGTTTGCTTTGTCAGCTTCTCGCGGAAAGACTACGAGCGTTTCGACAACTCCCGCCATTTCCTGCTCCTGATTGGTCATTGCATCAGCATGTTTGACAGGGTGGTGATGGAGCAGGGAATGTGTAAGGTGGGCCACAAGCGCGCCCACAAACAGTTCTATGGATTCAGCTGTTTGTCATTCCCATGATATTGAAACATGTTATTGCTGAGTGCCATGTCTGCCTCATTGCTAGTTCTGGTGTTGTGGGAGTCGGTCTTCGGGTTGGTGATTTCTGCTTTTGTTCTATAGTCCCTTAAATTTGGGGTGCACCAGCATCCACCTATCAGATTCTGGTTTTAAACATGCATCCAAGCTAGTCTTGCTGCAGTTGGAGCATGTGGGGGAGGACTACGTTGTCACATCGTCATGTGTACGGGACGGCCCAAACACCTTTTCCCATTCTCGATACAAGGAAGAGACTGTCAACATGGTAAAGCTTGCCCAGGTGAGCAAATTCTAGATTTCCGCATTCAGAATTTTGCTTGTATTGTACATTTTGACAGCGTCCTGCGATGTCAGTGTCCTAGAAAAATGATGAAAACTGTGTATCTTTTGCACGCACGGGCCGCTGCATCTTGGCCACTGTCAACCTACATAGTATTCGAAGAGATGTCTGCGCGTCCCCAACTAAACTATTAGAACATTCCACCTTCAATACCTCTGATCTGCCCTGAATTGCCAAACGGAGAACAAGGCTGCTGATGCACTGAGGATGCGCTTGTCTATTCACATCACCCATTCAAACATGCTGTTGTACCATGTGATTTTAGCATTTTGCAATTCTTGCTTACCACAGGTCTTGTGGGAACTGTTGCAGGTGTTGATTGACGTGAGCAAGAACCTGAAAGCGGGCGAGTCTGAGCTCTCTCTTCAATTTCGAGCAGGCTTGCACTCTGGGCCGTGTGTTGGAGCCATCGCGGGCAAGCACCGACGCTTCTACCGGCTGTTCGGGGACACGGTGAACACGGCGGCGCGCATGTGTCAGCACGCACCGCCAGGTGGCGTCCACCTCAGCCAATCGGTGTTCGATCTGGTCCAGGTGCTCACTCCTTCGCATCCTTTCTCCAGAGTTTGCTGGACAGGTCCAGCTTGTGTGGGCATGCTCAATATGGGACATTCTTTTGCTCTACAGAGCTGCGGAACAATACGCAGATCCATGGGTGGTCACTGCGGAGCTGTGGATGTGGACGGTGAGGCTCAACCCGCGAATCAGGAGCACCTGTTGGTTGGTCTTGCACCAGGCCTAATTCATCGCAAGCACAGGCATTCCCGCCACTCAACGCTCCGAGTTTTTCTTACAATTCTGCAACTGCTACGACAGTCAGTGCAGTCCCAGTGGTTGGATGTTCGCACTTTCCTGCAAGCGTTTTGTTCGTGTTTTGTTTTCACTGATAGTTTTCATGGTAGATGTGGTTGCGAAGGAACGCCATAGAATCAGTTTGGTCCCTGGTGTTGATCCGAAGCAGGACTCCGATCTGAGCCTGATGGAGCGTGGCGTAATCAAAATCAAGGGCAAGGGTTGCATGCCGACTTTTGTGTCGCTTCGCCACTGGACCAATGAGAAGGAGCAGCAGCTTTGCGTGAAAGTGCAGAGCGTGCTCAATCGCGACGTGCGCCAGGCTGGGAATTCTGCTCAAAGCTGGAGCATGCGGAGGCGGGTGGGACTTGCCTCTCTAGCACATCCTTGCAGCATGGATACTTGAACGAGTTTGTGCAAACTACCTGCAATTGGCACTCCATGCATGTTCCAACCCTGTATTACGGTGTACTCATCGCGGAGGTAGGTTCGGTGCATTTTGAGCCCCACGTCATGCAATCATGCCGTTGTACTGGCGATGAACCAGACAAGACAATGCGTGTTTGCAGCGACAGTGACAATTCAGGATCCCAATCTCTGACAAGTTTTTTCTGCCCTTCCTTTTCATCTCTCTTCAGCTCAACGACAACAGGCGGCAATCAACAATCACTTCCAACGCGGCCATGGCAGAAATGCGAAGGAATGCTCTGAAATGTGCACGTCTTGACAGTTGGGCTTCCCGCACCTCACTTGGAGAAGCGCGAGAGCCGATGCAGGTGCTTGCGTGGCTGCTTCATCATGCAGTTGCCATCGAAATTTTCACTTGTTATTGCAGCCACTGATCCTTTTTTCTGGGAGTCGAGTGCGTCAAACTGCTGGGAGAAATTACAGAAAGCTGTGGCTGTGACCAAATTACGACGAAATCAAGCTCCGTGATGTGTCGGACACATTCAAATTGTCAGGCATTTCCCCTTGACAATTCTGAATACAGAACACCTAGCTGGCACAACATTGGTAAGTTGGGTCCCACGTGCCAATCCTGTGCGTGTGGGGAAGGGAAATATTCGCACGCCTAAATGAAAGGTGCAGACTTCGCTATTGGCTAGGTTTGTCATGGTTTTAATGTCTAGGGACCAGAAACATGACTGAGTACTGACCTAGCAAGACGTGTGGGTGTCTTGATTTGCCAGGGCCCCCAAGATTGCTCAACCACCACAAACGGACAGATGTTTTGGCAGGATGAGGATTACAAAGCAGGCAACGTCGACGAGCATGCGCAAAAATCCGCCGAGGGCTATAATTTGGTGAACTGTGAAGACCAAGAACATCCTGGAGGATCGTGCTGGATCCACTTGTCAACAAGCACTGGCTCTTGCAGCCATCAGGCGCCTGCAGCACCTGGAACCTCGGAGACAGTTTCAGAGTGCGCGCTTCGTAACTTTTTGCAGATCATCTGTCAGCTGGCCGAGCAATGATATCCAGGACTTACTTGTTTGAGTCTCGGCTTTGCTGTGCACTAAGTGTGGATGGCATGAACAGCTGACGAGTGCCTCCTCACTGTCCAACGAATGCTCAGTTCTCCAGCCAGTTTCTAAATGTTAGCCGCACACAAGGAGTGCCTAGCGTCAATGTGCAGGCTAGCACTTGATTTTTGTCCATCAGTCGTTTTGTGGGCCAAGAAATCCGTGTACCTCGTGCAGAGCGATAAACGTTGGACACAATCTCAGGGCCCCTACTGTTCTTGTTCCTTGCCTAGCGTCTCTCAGCTTGCGAACTGAAGCGCGAGGCTCGCGGGATGCGGCTAAATTGTACATTTGCAGGATGCAGGGCCGCCCAGTCGTTCTGGAAGATTCCGAGGATCCCTCCTTGCTAAATTCAGCTGTTTCCGGAGGTGCCCAACATCGAAGCTGGGAAGAAGAAGATGAGGATAGTAAGCCGTTCCAAGAGCAACCTGAGCGTTGCTTGCAGTCGCGGCGGGAGGTGCTGGAGGTTCGCCCGGTGCGGCGGTCCAGGTTGAGCAGAACGGAGATGCCGCTTCATGTGAGTTACCGGATGGTCTTGACAACCCCATTTCAGAATGCTAAGGAGGTGTTTAGCCCATGCACAACGCGGTTTGTGCGACAGTGTGACACTGTTAACTAGTTGACAGTGCACACCAACAGTCGATGATGATAATATGCGCATGCTTTCATCAGGAAACCGTCGCAAACGAGTTCATTATGAATTTGTATTTGCTGTTATCGTTGTTCAAGAATTCGTATTTTTGCCTGATACGGATTTCCTGCGCATGGAAGCTCTCGCCCACTTTCATCATATTTTCATCCCAGTGTAGTTATACATGTGCTTGTTTCAACCATGTTCATCGCTTTGGTGGAATATTCTCGCACTCACAGCTTTCTGAAAGCTCACCGTTAGATATGATATATTGTTCCCTAGATGAATATTCATTTGGGCCTCTCGATAAGGCAGACATGAGCACCCTGTCGGGAGATTGAGTTTGATTCATATTGTGGCTTGTCCAGCAAATGCCGGGTGTATACATCTCGAACTGGTTCACTTGCGAACATGTCCCAAAGGCACTACTTGCTGGATTATGCTCCGCATTGATGTTTGTGTGGTGGGCTTTATACTCTTCTCTTCAGAATTGTGCTTCGAGGCCTTGGCATTAGGCCTCGATATGTTGTGTGATATGTTGATTAGGCATATTATCCAGGAATTAGGGGTCGGTAGGGGTCATATCCCGTTGCATGTACAAAACGCGCTGAAATGCCCGAATTCTAACATTCCATGACACGCCGTCTCATGCAACACCAGCCAGCAGGTACAGCATTCATGATAACTTGCTTACAGAGCCATCTTGTCGAGTCAACGTGTGTCTGCCTTCCGCACAGTAAGCTCTTTGTGTTCGGCACTTGCATCCTACCTGAGTGATGATTGCATCAACTATTTCCTTAGCTGAAGGCCGTACATTATCAACAAATGGAAATGTAGTTCGCAACAGCCTTCACCCTGCGTGTTGGCTCCTTTGAATCGCTTCCGCCATACAGATTAATTTTGTTTTGTGTTCATCAACCCCCAGCGCCTGCTTCGACAGCGCCGACACCAACCGCCGTCTGAGACACGTCCGCGAGAGGCCGGCTCTAGCTTGCCCCTGGACCACAACGCTAGTGAACCCAAAAACGCTGCCAATCCTTCATCGGACTCCGCAACATCGGCTCTGGGGCGGCTAGCGGATGGGCTTGCGCGCAAAACAACTTCCAGTTTTCTCATTTTGAGGCAAGCCTCGGCGCGGTCGCGCAACACCCTACGTGATCTGGCGGCATGGAGTAAAGAGACGAAAGATCTTCACTTTAAGCCGCGGCGACACACTTCCAATTTTGGGGCTGGATTCGAAACGATCAGAAGGAGCAAATCAGATACAAAACTATGGACCCATGCCACTGGCCTGGACATCTTTGCAAGCACAAACGTGGCCCTACATCCGCGTCATCGTGGAATTGAGTGGCAAGGAGAGTCTGGCCCCAAGACTCGGCAGCGCAGTTGGCGGGGGAAAGCAAGCAAGAAAGAGGGCCCCCACTCCCAGCCAAAGTAGGTTGCACCTGTTGCCCTTCTCGTTGCATCGTACATTCTTTCTGAGCATGGTACACAGATCGGGGGAGTGAGTTTTCTGGAAGATGAGGCCAGCTTTCAGATGTCTAGTGCTTTGTACACGTGCAATACATGCATGTGAGTGGTGCTGGCTGTACGCTATCGAAGTATTGCGCGTAGACAAATACTCTTTTTGTTTGAGATGACTGCTTGTGTTGTCATATGTTCCCAGATCATGGTCTTCACCAGTGCACATTGGGACTCGCCAGGTGCAATGAACAGACTGTGAGCACTACAGCTGGGTCTATATCCTCAGGCCAACTACGGAATCGATACACGCTTGGAAGCAACACATCACAAAGTTCCAACGCCGGTTGTGTTGATGAGGTGTGCTGTGTGCAGCATCAAGCGTGCGGACAAGCAGCTGTTGCAGAGCATGTCAACGCCGTACCTGAAAGGCCTGCTTGGATTTTGTGAGGAGTTCAGCACGCGATCGCGTACCACCATGCTATCGAGTGATGAGTTCACCCATACTACGTCATCTTCGGGGTGCAGCTCTGGGTCCAGAGAAACAATGGTGCGGCACCCCCAGAGATTCGTCGGGGTACAGGTTGAAATAGAACCAGCTATAATGATATTGCAGGAGCCCTATTCGTATGTCATTTTCAATTTGGAATTCAAATCGAGACAAGCTTTACGTCGCTTGCTGTTGTGTCTTCATGATTGCCAGCTTTGCACAGATTTGCAGGCATGATGCAGACACCACCAGGTGTTGTGAGGCCAGTAGCGACACAGCTTGTGCAGAGTTGACCATTTATTGTGTGACAAAATCGTTTACACAGACGTGGGCCATATCGGACCGAAGCCACAATGTGCTTTGGGTCCGTTTCCGAATTTCGGCGCGCGAGACGTGCAACTAAGCCTTGCTGCCTCAGTGCTCCATCACGAGTGGATACGTCTTGC